>WBMV01000259.1:723347-899308 GCA_013396655.1 Campylorhamphus procurvoides | reverse complement strand
CGCACGCACCGCACCGCACCGCACCGCACCGCACCGCACGCACCGCACCCCACCGCACCGCACCGCACCGCACCGCACCGCACCGCACCGCTCCGCACCGCACCGCACCCCGCGCTACCCGCGAACCTTTTCCTCGGGGCTCCGCGCCCCGTCCCACCCTCACCGTGCGCTGCACTCCGGCCTCCCCCCCTGCCCTTCAGTGCAAGGGGGCCCTTCCCTTGCAGGTGCTGCAGCGATGCACAGCCTGGGGGGAAGCCCAGCGGCTTCGGGACTCGAGCTCCTCTGTTTCCAAATTCCTCTGCAGAACGAAATCGGCCGGGGGGAGCAGATGCTTATGGCCAGGGCGAGACCTGCAGCCCGGCCATAGCTTTAGTCTTTCCTTGAAAGTTCTTTGCAAAAGGAAGAGGCTTAAAGGGCAGAATAATTTGTGGAAGCAACAGCCACTGATGCCATCTTTGGGGGGCCCTCTTAGTGTGAGGCCACATCCAAGCGGCTGGCCTTGCCATCCAGTGGGTTACTGGGGAGTCAGCAGCCAAACGGAGCCAGATCCACCACGGACCTCTCCAATCCACCCAGTGGGCAGCGAGCAGTGCCTGTGCAGGGCACATCTGGCCTAACCTGCCTGGTGAAACAGCAGATGGCTTGAACTTGCAACCTTGGCAGAGCTGACAGGCATCAGAAATTCATGGTCAAAGCCCTACACTCTCCCTGGTCAAACCTTCTAGGCAGAAAACATAGGAAGCCCAGGCCATTTTTGTTACTTTAGACAAAATCAATAAAGTTGTGCTTACTGATGCAAACACTCCCAACATGTTGAACCTGATCAGATGTCATGTTTTGAAGTTATCACATTGCAGAGAGATAAACAGAGAAAGGACACCAAAGCTACAGCTGTCTAAAGTTGGCAAAACAAAGCAACAAGAAATATACCACGTGACCTTTCCACTGACCTAATCAAGAATCAACAATGGGATCTGGCCGTGTTTTGATTTTGTTACAATATCTGTTTGTTGATTCCCTTTATATTCCTTGCTCCATCCTAGAGAAGTTTGCAGACAATTGAAAAGATTGTCCCAGCGCTCTCCTAGTCTTTGTAGAGGAGCATGGGACAAAGGTTGCCTCTGCACAAGATACAGGGGGCCAGTTAAGTTATTTCAGGGATAATAGGCATATTTCTGTAAATTTCCACCTCAGTAATGAAGGAGACTGCAGATTTTGCTTTCTCTCATTTTTAGGCTTTTTTTTTCCTTTTTGACCTGACAGAGGAAATGAATCCATAATACTGTGCTGTAATGTGACATGCGGAGCTGTCAAACTGTGACACTTGGGATGAGTGAGACATTTAAACGTCAGAAATTCAATTTTTAATGGCACACTGGCAACACAGACCTAACACTTCATCACAAGGATGACACCTTCTAAAAGCCATTTTAAAATAAATCAGAGTGGGGATGTGCTCCTTTGAAAAAGGAATGCATTTAAACAAGTTTCAGGAAGGAGGAAACTGTATAACAGTTTCATTATTAAATCAATAAAATTGACAATGTTTTGGTGAGAAGGGATTCCAGTACATGTGGAGGTACAATTCAAACCCACGTAATCTGGAGCTGTTTAAGCCACTCTCTCAACTACTTGTTGCGCAACCCACTCTCCTCTTACCTCTAAAAGTAATTCAGTTTGCAAAAGCCCTTGGAGCTGACCCCCTTTGGACTAAGTGCTACCTGCAGCTCCTTGGCATTCCCAGGTGGGGAACGGCACTGCACTTACCACGGCACGGGCTCCTGCTCCGCAGCCACCAAGGGAACAGGGCAGGGTGTCCTGGTGCTCCTCCCAGCCACAAGTGACCCACTGCAGTTCCTCTTCCACCACGGGGAGGGGGGGGACAACGTGCCCTCAGTGCCCGGACCACGAGTGGGCTCTCCCCAAGTGCAGCAGTAGCTCTGTTGAACAGAATTGGGAGAGAAGCCTGTGAGGCTGTTGAGGACACACTGATGGGTCCAGCGTGCTGAGCTGCTCCCGGGGCTCAGCTGCTCTGGGACAGCAGGTTGGCTCATGGCTTCGAATCAGGCAAGTGGGTGTTTGGTATTTAACATCTAGTGCAATTTATTGTGGAAGGGATTACTGCCCTTATTGCCTTGGACGTTAAGATTGAGCAATATCAATGAATACAGAAGGAAACTAATTTGTAAAAGAAAAAGAGTGAGTCGAACAATTGCCAGAAGGAAAAAGAAAAGAAACAATACTCCAGGTTCAGCCCAAGTTCTGTGCTGCCTAAACACCTCTGTACAGCGGAGAAATAACTTATTAAAGTCCTGTAGTTTCTGAGGGGTTTTTTTGGTGAATTTGCAATACTAAACCAACTGGCAATTAAGTCAGACTGGCTTATTTTCTCTCACATGAATGGGTTTTAATTAAACTTCTACTTAGACAGCAAATAAGGAAACAAATATGTTCTGTTTCAGATTGCAGTGCCAAAGTCTTCATGCTTTGTGAAGAAAGGGCTGTCAAAAAAATGAAGAACAACCAAGTGACTGTTTCTTGCCTCAGTGTTAGAATTTAGGCTAGCTGACATCAAAATCATTCCTGAAGGGTTTTGTTTTTATATTTAGAGCAATCTGAATGTATAATTTGAAGAGAAACCTTTGTTTCATTTAGAAGTCTCAGTTTCTCCACCCACCCCCAGCAGCTGGTATTATTTACAGGCAAGGACATAGACCTGGCTTATACAAACACCATTGGATGGAAACAGGGCCTGTGGTGGCCAGAAAGGGTAAAACAGACAGAGCTGCAATATTGAAGACAATACAGATGTAATTAAGGCATTTCTGGCTTTCTCAGTCAGAGTGCCAGTGTTTTTCTGCTCTACCCTACTGTGTCTGTCATAAAACTGGAGTGCATGAAACCATTTGTACCTCAAAGCCCTCTTCTGGGCAGAGCAGTTGTGCCAAGGCACATACAGATACCCCACTGGAATGGGTGGTGGATACACCAACTCCAACAACACTCCAACCAAGAGCTCTTCATTCTTTCTGCTTGCAATCCAGGAATATTTCTGACGCTCCTTAGTGAGCTCCAGACCATAAGCACCGTCACACACATGAAGGAACTGAATCACATCATTCCATCAGATACTCCCAAGGATTCCTCTCAAGATCAACAGCAAAATCTACCCCAAAATGATATCAATATGAACCCCTAAGTTCCTTTATGTTAATTTTTCTCTGCTGTCCCACTGCTGCTCAGCAAGGACATCCCTGCTCCCTCACACAAAGTCAGTATTGGCTGGGAGAGCCCACTGCTCTGTACCCTGTCCCTCCTGCTTCAGTCACTGTCCCTTCCTATTTCTGGGGTGCTTCTAGAAGTCACTTGTGGAAGAAAAATAAGGCTGGGAAAGAAACTTCCGCTAAGTTATTTTTCAGCTCAGACTTCCACTTAGGAAATGTGAACTTCATTTTCTGACATGTACAGTAAAAGCTTCAGCCTCAGGTGTCCTATTTTAATTGCCTACAATTTTCATTACTGACTGTGATGGCAGCAAATGCTCTTCAGGAGATACTTGTATTTTAATTTATCTGCAAACATAAATCACATATTATAGCACTTTTTTCCTCTAGGTTAATTGAATCAATTCTCTAAATGTCTCTATGCCTGACCATTGAAAGAGGCTCACTGTTTGAAACCTCTGAAAGAATTATGGCCCTTGAGCTGTGTGCAGGATGGTATCAGCCCTTGCTCCAGACAAAGGTATTTTATACATATAAGATGAAAAGGTATGGTTACACACATAAGCAATATTATCTGTGAAGCAAAACACACAATACTCTGATGATCCTGCAAAATATTATTTCAGATCTTTTCAAATATCCCAGTGAATTGTTTTAATATTATAAGTAGTATTGATAATTATTTAATAGTGAGTCTGGATATATTGGAAGTTGTAAAAAAAACAAATAAAATCTGCTTTTGCTTTTGTTATTTCTACATTACCTTTAATGTAAAAAAAAAGTAACTTAAATGCTGATGTCAAGAACAACCATTTTGTTACTGAAAATCCAGAAATGGCTAATGAAGAAACCCTGACTTAATATTTTTTACCCAAAATTAGTCAAATGGATAATTTTTATAAAATGACTCAAACAGATCAGTTTTCTTGCATGTGATATTGACCGTTTTATACTCAGGAGAACTGTTAATTGTCGGTAAATTAACAGTTGGCAAAATAAAGATTTGCAAAAGGAAGAAGCCTAAAGGGCAGAATGATTTGTTCAAGCAACAATGATACAACTGTTGGTAAATTTATGGCAAATTTAGTCCAAAACTGAGACTCAACATTTAGGATTTAAACAAGGTACAAATAATTCAGTGAGAGTGCTAATGCAGCAAATGCTTGCAAAGACTCAGTGTTTGACTCCCTTATCATTGGGCCAGTTTTAAAAATTCATATTGTAGTTTAAGGCAGCAGCTGAAATGTCACTGTCCCTCACGAGGCTGCTGGGCCAGAACATGTGCTGGTAACCATGAGGTTAGAGGGAATGTGCTCTTGGTCATAGGGATTTTATGCTGAACTTAAATGTATAAATACACCTTACTATTTTGAATTTCAATTCAATTTACCTGTTTGAATTTATTATTTGTAAAACACATCAGGCCTCAAATGGATTGACCTTCTGCTAATGTATATCACCTAATGAATGGAGGCAATTAACTAATTCATATTGGAATATTGCACTTTCCAGATCACATTCATCATCACTAAATGCGTGATCTAGTTTGCAAGTTTAAATTTTTTATTATTACCCTTTAAACTAAAGAAATAAGTCTTACATTTAATTACCTGAACTTACATATTCAATTAATAGCTTCATTACCTTAATGAACAGAGATACCATGAAGAAGTAAGGAAAGATTGCTGCTGGGTCTGCTCCTAAGCACACCCTATAAAGGGTCAGCTGTGAACCTCAGAACACTTGTTATTAAAAAGTCTTGATTGTGGAGTTCCAAAGGAACTGGGCCTGACAATCTAATATTCTTATACAGGAGCCTGAGAGAAATTTATCATCTATATTGTTAATTTTTAATATGTAAAAGGAATCCCAGAAGCAAAACTTACGTTTCTGGAGAGACAGAGAATTTAAACATTCAAATGTGAATAATTCTAGATGAAAGGGAATTAAAGGAATGAAAAAGAGCCAGGCTGGCAGCTCACCTACCAAAGGCAAGGGATGAGTGGAGCATAGAGGCAAACCAAACAGACACTTTTTGTGGGAGAGAAGGGGCATGAACCATGACCAGCAGCTCTTACAGGATCTAATTCTCCAGCAGGGACAGACTGTGGCTGGATGACATCCTTGGGGGGCCACTAGAGTGCGAGACAGGTGAAGGGTGGTGAGTCAGGCACAGGAAACACTGTCACTTTCGTGATGGAAATCAGGTTTCAGAGCCACGAACCCACTGTCCCAGTTAGCTCCGTTTATTTGCCAAACATGCAACTTTGCTTTTGTGGGTCTGTAGAGTCAAATCTGTCATTATCACTGGCTTTCATGCTACATTTCTTTCCTGAGTTAGGTAGGCTCAGATCTCCTGCTCCTCACAACCCTACAGGTAGCCTTAATAAATCTCAGGGTGTCTATTGCTGTGGGGAATCTGGGCCCTGTAGAAAGATGAAAAGTTTTGATAACGTATCCCATTCAGGTTAAGAAAACACAGGGTTTAGATCCCTGCAAAGCCCACTGGATATACTTTGAGGTTTTCTTTGTGCTGCATACATATGTTTGCCAAGATATGTTTTGTTTTTAATAGGAAAGCTATTTGAGAAAAGGGAATATGCACAAAAAAGGGCAGAAAACTGGCTGTAACAAAGCATTTGTCTGTACTAAATGGATCTATCCCTTAAGAGCAAAATTCTTCTTATGCTGAAACAATCTTTCCCTGGATGCCTTCAGAAGGCATGACTTGCCTGCACAGTAACCTCCCAGATCAGCCCATCCTGGAGCCATTTCCAGCACCCTCGGAGGCAGCCCAGCCCAGAGCTGCAGAGAACAGAGGTGCCCATAACCATCCACACAGCACTGCCCTGGTGTGCCAGCACTGACAGCCCATCCTGGAGCCCTTCGGAGTGGAGTGTCCTCTGAGCCCCACTGTGCCAGCATGGCTATCACAGAGATCAAACTGGCTCAGAAACCCTCAGGGCCTGTGTTAGACACAGACATGTCTGTACAGCAAATTTTAAAGTTTGCTGTTGTCAGATATATAAGTATATATAATATAGTTGTGTGTAGTGACATCAGATACTACACTGAGGCCTAATGGTGTGCTGAGCCAGGCAAGAACAAAGCAAAGTCTTGGGTTGTGCTTTAGGGAAAGTCCAATTTAATTGTCCCTGAAATCATAGGATATGATGGGTTGGAAGGAAGCCACAAGGATCATGGAGTCCAACATTTAGCCCTGCACAGGACCATAAACAAGGGTCACACCCTGTGCCCCAGAGTATCATCCAAACCCTCCTGGAGCTCTGGCAGCCTCGGGGCTGTACCCACTGAGGGTACCCTCTGAGGGTACCCTCACCCACCACCACCCTCTGAGGGAAGAACCTTTCCCTGATATCCAACCTAACCCTGCCCCGACACAACTCCAGCCATTCCCTGGGTCCTGCCCCTGGTCCCCACAGAGCAGAGATCAGTGCCTGCCCCTCCTCAGGAAGCTGTACCTGCAGTGAGGTCTCCCCTCAGCCTCCTCTTCTCCAGCTGAACACACCCAGTGCCCTCAGCTGCTCCTCACACGCTTCCCCTCCAGGCCCTTCACCAGCCCTGTTGCCCTCCTTTGGGCACTCTCTGACAGCTTTAGATCTTCCTTGTTGCCCTCCTTTGGGCACTCTCTGACAGCTTTGGATCTTTCTGACATTGCAGTGCCCCAAACTGCCCCAATATTGCAGCTGAGGCTGCCCCAGTGCAGAGCAGAGCAGGACAATCCCCTCCCTCCCCCAGTGATGCTGTGCCTGATGCCACAGGACAGGGATGTCCCTCCTGGCTGCCAGGGCTCTGCTGACTCAGGTCCAACTTGCCATCCACCAGGACCCCCAGGCCCCTTTCCTGGCACTGCTTTCCAGCATCTCATTCCCAGTCTGTCTGTATATCTGGGGTTGCCCCATGCCGGGTGCAGTATCCAGCACTTTCCCTTGTTGAAATTCCCATGGTTAGTGATTCCCATCACTCTGATCTGTCCAGGTCTCCCTGCAGGCCCTCTCTGCCTTCGAGGGAATCAACAGCTCCTCCCCGTCTTGTGCCATCTGCGAACTTGCTCGGTGTCTCTTTCAGTCCTGCATCCCACTCATTTATGAAGATGTTGAAGAGCACCCAGACGAAGATGCAGCCCTGTGGAACCTCCCCAGTGACAGTCCCCAGTCTGATGTCACCCCAGTCACTGTCACCCTCTGTACCCAACCCATGAGCCAATTGCTCCCCCACCACATGGTGTGTTTCTCCAGCCGTGGGCTGGACAGTGTGTGCAGCAGGGTCCTGGGAGGGACAGTATTGGAAGCTTTACTGAAATCCAAAGAGATTGCATCAGCTGGTCTCCCTTGATCAGCCAGGTGGGTTACCATGGCATGGAAGGAAATCAGGTTTGAGCAGCAGGACTTTCCTCCCAGGAAGCCGTGCTGGCACTGACCAGTGACTGTGTTGTCTCTCAGGTATTTTTCAACACCTCCCAGAATAATCTTCTCCATAACTTTGCCAAGCACTGCAGTGAGACTGACAGGCCTGTGGTTTCTGGGGTCCTCCTTCTCACCCTTCTTGAAAATCAGGACAATCTTTGCCAGCTTCCAGTCAGCTCTCAGAAACAGCAGACTTCAACAACCTTTCAATCAGGCCTTAAAGATTACTGGCAAAAAGCTTTAAACACACATATGTGGTGCGGATTTGATCTCATATTCATCATCCAGACTGAAATGTTTTATCTGGACACTGAGATCACAGAAACAGGGAAGAACAAATCCTCAAGGGGTGCCCCCACATGCCCTGCCCCTCCTCCAAGGTGGGCTTAGCTAAACCAGAGCTGAACACTGCAAGTATTTCCCACGTCGAGCACTTTTTCACCAGGGACTACAGCAGAGACAGAGGGGTGATCAGAAAACACAAGAATTAAAGAAACTGGTTGTTTGTGTGCCCAGAAAAGCTTAGAATGCTGAATTACAGTGTCTTCAGATCTTCCTCATCCAGACTTTTTTTTCTTTGAGTACCCCAGTAACAGGATTAATCCATAAGCCAGAGAATGCCCTTTAAGGATCAGGCAGCAGTTTCTATACGAAAATTGAAGTATAAATTAGGCAGAGGCATTTGACCAGGGACATGAATTATAGCAGTGGTACATATTCAGAGTTTGCCTAATTCAACTAAAATCAGCAGACTTTAAAATAATTTGGCCCACATTATTACAATACAAAAAGTATATGGTGTATTTATAGCCTTGGTCTCTCCAGCTGTGTTGGTTTAGGTTTTATTACACCAGTAATAACAATTTATGTGATACTCTGAATAATGTGCTATTAAAAATTCAGTACAGTATATACTGTTACCCATGGGATTTAAACTGTGGGAGCTATGTGTATTATTCTCTACTTTGCTATTTCTGTAGGAGTGAAGATTACTATAAAAATGGTTAGGTTATATACACCATGTGAATTCCTGCTCTGCCTGAATCCAGGTGAAGAGAAGAAATAGCTCAGTGCAGACTGCCTTGGGGGTAAGGGTCCCAAGAGTCTCAGTCTTGCCATCTAAGGTTACACTGATCACACATGCAGGAATGAACAATAATATCAGTGTGCTTTTTGATGTCTTTAAAGAATGCCAGGAGATTTGTGAGGCACAACTTCCCTTAACAGAATCCATTTGATGCTTCTCTAGAGCAACAGCTTTATCTTGTACCTATTGATTTTATTTTTTACAGCATTTCATCTAATTTTCCTGGCATAGAAGTCACATTGACAGTTTTGTAGTTGCCATGATCACCTTTGGAGGACTCTCTTGAAAAGGCCAGTGGATCACTGGTACATTTCCTATGTTCTCCTCTGCTGGCATTAGGATCAGGCTCAGAAAAACCAACCCACTGGCACCGACACTTGGGAAGCTGAACATTTTAATCCCTTAGTGGAAATACTGCACAGCTCCAGCAATTAGTTACTCCTTAACTTACAATTTCTCTTGAAGCATTTCCTACTGACAATTGAATTTAGGACAGTTCCTCACACTCAGCCCACCTAATGCTTGGTTCTTTAGCAAGGCAAGTAATCCTTTCAGCTGTGAATTAGTCCCCTTGAATGCTCCTTCTACCCTTTCACCCTCTCTAGCTTTATTTGTTCTCTTGCAGGGCTGCTCTGCTAATGGAATTTGAAAATATTTGTACTATTACTTCCACATCCTTGGCAGAACCTTAAAATCTTTTTGGTGAGCCCTGTTGTGGTTCTACATTTCATATGCTCCTAACTTATATATAACTTCCATTTTTGGAGGAGGTCTGCATTTTCTTCCCTCCAATGCCTCAGTTGTCAGTATTTATGGGTGGCACTGCCAGTATCCTTGTCATTGTAACCCTGGGGGCAGGGCCCAGGTGAGGGAGCAGCAGGAAACGGGAATCACAGAGTATTTTCTTTCCATTGTTCAACCAGGTGGTCCATTGCATGCAACTAAAAGGCAGTAAAACAGAGGATTAATCAAATGGTTAGTAATTAAGGTCAAAGCTTTTGTGGTGCTTATCTTTACATTTTACTTGTCTTTTTTGTAATGTTACATACATATTTGTTAGATTTAGGAAATGTCTTTAGAATCTTTATCTGAATACAATGAAAGGAAAAACTTAGTTCTAGTGTTCTTTGCTGCCCCCTTTTCTCTTAAAAGAGCATGACAGTGACTTTAAATTGCCAGCATTCAAAAGCTGGAAGGATTTTCCAAGGAATCCACCATCCCCTGTGTGCTCTGCTCTCCAATACTTTCTTAGAGCATCTGCTTGGATCTCGTTGTGGAGCTGAGGAGGAACTTTGGTCTAACTTAGCATCCCAGTCCTTCTAAGGGAGTTATACAGCATGATTTCTATAAAGTATTGAAGGCAATCTGAGAAAGGGCAAATGTGAAATGCCTGTCTTTGTGCCAGTTCTCCACCCTGTAAAGAGAGAAAATTGTTATAAGGAAGGCAACATGATCTGGGCAAACGAGTAGGAATTTCTGTCTCTGACAGGTTCCAGCCCTACTATTAGTCGAAAAACAGCATTGATGTCTTAACACCTATTATGAGACTAAACTTAGAGGTTTCCACATACTTCTTTTTAACTGAGACTTGCCTCTGCATAAGAGAAAGAACTGCTATAGACAAAGAACCAAAAATTGCTTTCATAAATCTATTTATTTATTTATCTATCATTTTCCTGGAAGAGAGGAAGTGGTTTATCTCATTCCTGCTGTAATGAATGGCCTCCCTAGCATCCTCCCTCAGTCCTACTGTATACATAATTCTGAAAGACTTCTCTCAGAGACATAACAAACATATACTTTAGCATACTGTGATAATTAATGTCCTGAATAATATCTTTGTTTCTCAGTGGTGTAGTGTAAAGGTTGTCCAAATGCCATAGGCAGGCTATTTTCAGGGGCTTCTCAGAGGAGCTCCCAGCTGTGTGTGCCACAGGCAGGTCCTGTAGAGCAGGACCTGCAGCTCACCTGGCTCAGGCAGCACCAGCACAGATGGAATCACCTCATGATTCACCAGCTACGTGGTGCTCCACAGGCCAGTGTTTGCTGAAACAGCTAAAGGCAGAGGCTGTTTGGATGCAGAGGTAGAGAAAGGTGAGTAAAAGGACACGGAACAGCAGTTAAGGATTAAAACTGGGTCGTGGGGGTGAAGTGGGTGGTTAAGAGGTGAAACTGGTGGCTGTAAGGTGACTACTGCTGCAGGGAACATCATCAGGTGCTCACTAGAGAAAGGGAAGAGCACTGGTAGGAAAGCAGAAGTGACCCATTTGCTCAAATTGTGAAGCTCTGCTGTGTTTAGAACAGATAAAAAGCAAGGCACTGAGCATTTACATCACATGCCAAAATAATCTACTAGAACTGGGCTAGGGTTTGGTGTCAAGCCAAATGACAGAAAATACTTGTAAATCAACCAGTGTCAAGTCAGTATCACATCTGATAAAACCTTTCAAGATCCTTAAGAGATAAAAGTGTAATATTTTTCTCTAGGAGGCTCAATTCTTTGAGACATTCAGCAACTTCTTGTCTTAAGACCATGGAAAATATTATTCTAATGATTTATATTGTAACACCTATGCACTTTTAACCTAACAAATGGGAGATATATAGCCCCTCACTTCCCTGTATTACATTATAGGGAGCCACTGGACCGAAGCAAATTTCATTAAATGTTCCTAATTTATTCTGCCTCGTTGCTCTTATGTAAACAGGGGAGTTCACTAGAGAGCAAGACATTTAGTCCAAAAAGAGTATTGTGAGTGAATATGCAAATTCAACACGCTAGACCAAGGTAAGATTCCTCGTTAGCCACTGAAATCTCTCGGAGGTGACAAGATAGAGGCTTTTGTGTACAGGGCACAGCACAGCATTCTCCCAAGCATTCACTCTCTTTTACAACCTCCTCTTGAAAACTTTTTGGACAGCCAATAGTGGCGTGGTTTAAATCCCAATCTAGGTCAGAGAGAAATTTGTGACTGTATTTTGATTCTGTACTTTGTGGTTTATCTCTTTGCCCTTCTTCTTGATCAGGATGATAAAAATAATATTTTATTAATTTTCAGCAGGATTTAAAAAAAAAGGAGAAAAAAGAAGGAAGTAACATAGCAGGAAAGGTAATGAATAATCCATTCTGTGGGGAAAAAGAGGCGCTCTAATTGTCAACTCGCTGGTATTATCTAACCAGTATAAATAGAAGCGCACTCAGAGGAGGCACAGACTGGCAAACCCATGATGAATTGTTAGGGCATGTTGAGTTGGTTCTGTCAATGCCTGCAGTCAGATGATTTCACTGGCTGTACAAGATGAAATCTCATATTTCAATGTTTAAGTAAAAGTGTCAAAGTTCAGCTGGAGCAGGGGCGAATACAGAGCAAATTTTGTGTGTATTTGTAACTAGGGCACCAGCACAACAGAGGAAGCCAAAATGAGCCGGAAAAGCAAAAGGAGTTTAAAGGAGAAATTTTCCTTGAAGAACAGCTTGGTTAAAGAAGCCCTCTCAGAGTTCCTGGGAACTTTTATATTGATAGTAAGTGTCAGCTGCTTTCCTTTCTTCCTACTAATGTAATGTTGGACAGTGCTTGTAAGGGGACATGTATGCTCTCTCCTGTGCTGTCCCAGCAGTGGTGGCTCCTGACAATGCACAGCCCCGAACGAATCGCTCCTCTGGCTGGTAAGTTTGTAAGTCCTTTCTTCACCCGCTGTAATTACCCCTGCTATAAAACCCAGGTACCTTTATGTATTACAGCTGTCTGATCAGCATTAGGTTTCACAGAGCTGTTGAATTGCAGTGAACTAGCACGTTCTGAAAAATCCAGATATGCACAATGAATGTTGTTAATGCTCTTCTGTTTCTTAAAAACTCAGCAGTTTATTCTACTTTTGCTCCTGTGCACAAATTCTGTCTGCTTTAACAAACATATTGTGTTGTACATTAAGAAAATTTTAAATGAGGTTTTTTTCCTGTGTAAGGTAGAAATTTAGCCATGTGATTGATAGTGAATTTACTGGGAGTTATATTGCCAAACCTTCAGGGATTCTGTAAATTAACCATTTTCTGTTTTGTTTTTAACTGTACTACATAAATTATACAGTTGTTTGGTTCTGCAGCACTGCTACAATTTAGGTAAATACTAAAAACTCCTCAGATTTTTTTTTAACTTAATTTCTTTCTCAGTTTTTCTGTTCATTTTGCAGTGGGACATAGAGCTCTACCCTGTGATTCACCAGGGTAGAGAGCAGGCTCAGTAGCTGAGCTGGAAGTCAAGCAGTGAGAATATTTATGCCAAACTCTTTCTTTCTCCTGTTAGTCTGAACAAGGCAATCTTGCTTATTGCTAAATATTTCATCATAATGAAAAGGACAAAAAATAATATGTAGGCATAATACTGACAGAGGATGTTTTATAAGTATAACTGTATTAGCTACATTTCAAGTAAGTCATCTAAAAAATTCCAGTAGCTCATAAAATACATGAAAATAATGGTCTTTACTACACTTCAGCCAACTGAAATGTGCAGGCACTAGACTAACATTATTCTCAAATTTAGTACCATCCATAAGACATTATTACAGTAAGGAGCACATTTAGAAGCAAGGAGCACAGGGCACTTTACAAACATTAATGAATTAAGTGTCACAACACCCTGGTAAGGAGGGGAAATGTCATTATCCTCATTTTGTGTATTAGCAAACCTGATTACAGCAGCCTGCACAGGAAGCCTGCGGCAGAGCTCGGAATATAACCCTCATCACCTGACTTCCAGTACTCTGACCTCACCACAAGATCGTCCTCCTCTTTCCATTAATGAAATTAAGCAAGTGAAGAAAATGTATTAAAGTGCAGATTAGACCACAAATGCTATTATTTAATGTCCTACTGGACAAGACTAGGAGGAAATGCAAACCCAGATCCCATTTGCTGGTATATTCACCATATGAATATAGTAGAAACTGAAGCTACAAAATTGTTGTTGATAACCTCAGTTTCTATCATTTCTGCCTTAGCCTTTCTATAGTTTTGACTTTGGTTTAAAGCAGAGAAGAGCCTCACATGGATTAAGTGCAGCTTTCTCTGTGCTTGGATGCCTCAGCTGGTGTTTAGACTGCACAAGTTAGCAGCAGTACAAAGTGTTTGTTGTAAAGAAACTGACTCTTCTTCTGTTATTTATTGCTATTGCTTTTAAGCTCTGCCAGCTACTAAGTACTTTCTCTTTAAGTACAGATCAATATTAAACCCTTAACTTAAATTGGAGTGATGAAAGGAGCACCCTGGTAAGCCAGAGGACAGAAATCCTTAAAAAGCAGACACCACGTATGCCAAGGAAGTGATAGTAATGGGATGGTGGATGTGTCTTAATCCTGTTACAAAGTGAAAGTGAGCCAAGGGTTCACAGCCTGTGGCACAGTGGATTTGGATCTCTGCTGAAAGCCACTTTGTGCCACTGTGGTGGGTTTGACAGCCTGTGGGAGCGCCTGCAGCAGGAGCAAGGCTGAGACAGCCTGGGTGTTACCCACAGGCTCAGTGTGGCAGTCAGTGACCACCCAGCACTGCTGGGGGTTGGCAGGGGGAAATTCTGTCCCTCCAGATCACCTATTTCTACTCTGTCTGGAGAATAACATCACAGGCCAAGAACCAATACAAGCTCCTTGGTAACTCTCAGCCTTGCAACATTGTTTTCCAAACAGGAAATCTAGAAAGTGAAATCACTCACCAGGGCAAACCCAAGCCTTCACCTTGGGTGTGGCTGCCCAGGTTTGAGGCAACAAGCCTTGAGAAAGTCCCTGGGCAGCCAGCTTGGATAACATCTCCTGGTCATCCCTGCCCAACACGCTGCAGGTTGCCTCGCAGCATGGTCTCAGAGCACGTACACGGGATCCTTTCCAGGTGAAAAGAAAGTGGAAGGTGAGCTCCAGGATCACAGCAAGTGTGCTGACCATTAATGGATGCTCAGTCCAGTGGGTCAGAGTGGAGATGCTCCTCATAAGGAATCCCTCCTGAGAGGTCCACACTCAGGTTCTCAGGTGCTTGCCCTTGGTAATACAGACATGACCCGTGTGAGCCCCTCTCTCAGCTTAGCAAAGCACCTGATTCCAGTCTCAGAGTTAGTGAGAAACACTAAACTCGAGGAGCTGGGAGCATCCTGAGGTGGGAGAACATCCCTCCATTTGTGCCATGGTGGCTGAGAGCCACATTTCCCAGGCTCAGACAGCCTCAGCCTTCTGTATCTGGGACTGCTCCGAGGCCTCCCTTGGGGAAGAGCTCTCTCCTCTCTCTTGAGAGCTTTTTGTTCTCCATCACATTCCCTGCTTCAGTGCATTTCCTCCTGGGGCTCCTGTGAGTTACTGGGGGGCACAACACCTGGCTGCCAGCACAAAGGAGTCAAGAAGCCACACAGCATCAGATAGATGGTTTATGGGACCTTTCAGTGAGTCAGGCTGGAGCTCACCTATCCAACTGCCTCTCTGCTTTTAATCACTCTTCTCCATATTTCCCCTTGGATCTTGACTGTGTTGCTTTCAAACAAAATTGGAATTAACTCTGACTGACGCCATTAAGTATATCTGAACTGAAACAGTTCCAAAAAGAGATGCCAAATGGGTCATGTGGCTTCCTTTAACAGCTACTGCTCACCTAACAGAGTTTGTAGTTCATTTTCACTCTCAAGAGCATCTTACTGGACAGTGTTTCCCAGAAAGATGTTGCACAGGAGCCAGAATCTCCCATGTCCAGAGCAGCAGGCACTTCCTTGCTGAGACAGAACAGACTTCCATTTAGCATATAAAGACAAGTGGGGAGTATATATATTCCTAATATCTATATTCCTGTGTATGTATCTCCCTATAAGCCTGGTCTCCAGCTGGAGTCTCTTGCGGTTCCCATTGAAATAAATGTTTGTGTGTGCACAGAGGATGCAGGGGACAAGCATGAGCTGAATACATAACACCCCACACTGAGAGCAGTCCAGCTCCTGAGGAGGAAGGCTGTTTAACTTTTAATATTTTTATTAAAATATTTTAATCTTGTTTTCCCATTCTGACCACTTCATTATATAAGTTAGCACTCCTGCTTTGTTGCAGAGTTGAGTCACACCTGAAAAATCTTTGATTGACATTTCCCGTGTTTGGTCAGTCCAGAAGATTAAAATTTAAATAACTTTACTGTATCTTTTTTTATTGGGCTATATTCCAGTGCCTTTTAATTACAATACTTTCTAGTAATATGTATCTGTTATTCTAATTCTCATTACATGATATAATTATATGAAAGCAAATGGAGCTGTGATCCTTTACTCCTTAAGTGTTTCGTGTTTAATACAAAATCTGTTCTTAGAAACTTTAAACAAAGATAAATCCCATGTTCTGAATTTTTGTGAAAGGGAGGCACTTCCTTTGCACAGTATAAACAAAATCTGCTCTGTATGATTTCAAGATTCAGAATTAAATATCAGTAGCTCCTAACAGCTGTCTTGTTTTCCATCAGCAGTGAATTTGCTGGAGTCCAGGATCTTGTATAGTTAGTTCTTAGACAGTGAGCTTAAGTTTGTCAAAGCTAGATAAAAAAGGTTATTAAAACTATTTTATAACTGATATTTTGATATGTCACTCAGCTTTTTAAATGTTACATGATGATGCAAATACCATGGACCTTAGCAATGTTTGCACTTGGAAAAGCAGCTCTTATGTCACAGATCCGTACATGAGTGTCCCCAGCAGCAATGCTCTAGTACAACCTGAAAACAATAGATGCCACCCATGAATCTAATGTCATAGCTGCAAATATTTGGATAGCATTAAATCTTGCTAATGTTCTGGCTCTGGTGAAGATGTGTAAACTCTTCCTCTTTTTGCAGCTGAATTAAATCAGCATTGTAAACAGGAGACAAAGGGGTCATGAAGACCCCTAGCTGTGCTGAGGTTAAGGTATTTTTCTATTGTTTTACTACTATCAAAATCAATGTCTTTTTTTCTAGACAAAATTTTATTTCTGAAGTCATTCTTTAATTCAGCGGTGTGAAAACACTGAAAGGAAGGCTACCTAACTGTTGTTTTACCCCAAAATGTTTATTACAGCAAATAATTCTGAAAAGTCACAGGAAATCTTTTGTTTTCAATCCAAGCTTAAGTTTTCCAGTATATGACATTTCAAACTTTCAGGTGACTCATATGTTGTGTTGCATGAAAGCTTTGAAAGAAAATTATCTTCATTTCTGCAACATCAGCCCCAACACATAACTCAGCTCTCATTGTTTAACCATGAGTGTACAGTAAATTGGACTTAATTTTCCAAGAGCTTTTTCTGTAGATATAATTCTCCCCAGAAAGTCTGCCTCTGTAGGACTGAAATGTAGACACTCCCCCTGAGTCCCATGGAGGATTTGCATCTTTCCAACATCCAACTCTGAGTGCAAAACTTGAATTTATGTTTTACAGACCCAAATTTACAGGGTGATTTTTTTTTCAAAAGTTTCACCAAATTAAAAAAAAAAAGGTAATAAAAGTCATAACTTTTTAAAGCTGTCATAAATAGTTGGAGAACAGAATAAAAGATAATAAATGTACTTTGTGCCATGCAGTGAGGTTATATCTTTGTGATCTCAACAGTTTACCCATTCTGGATAAGAGTGAATTCCAGTGAGCTCTCCAGCCCATGGCCTGTTTAAAGGCAAACATGACTCAGTGTCTGTATCCCAGTCCCCAAAAATTTTCTTTAGTATTAAAAGCATTCAGCTTTTTTTCCCCTTTTCAACAGCAAATAGCTTAGGCTTTAATTACTCCTACCAAAGCAGCTCCAAGCAGGAGGGCACAGCAAAGATCAGCCACTCTGCTCCAGCAGCCAGAGGGAAGAGCAACAGCAAAGGTGCCTGTGCCCTGCTGTCCAAGGGACACAGAAACCCCCCTACCCCGAGCCTGCCCTGCCCACTCCTGAATGCCACGATCCCCCAGGGCTGGCACAGGGAATAAACTCACTCTAAGAGTCAGGAAGATTTTAAGCTTTTCCCTTGGTGTAGGAGCAAAGCAAAGAAAGGTAACTCAGCTCAAGAGTAAAAGTGTAACGTGGGGAAGCAGCACCTGAACAGATTCTTCTTCTCCTCAAGGAGCTATGGGGTAAGGTTTTCCTGCCTTTGCTTTCGAGCTCTGATGCAAGGGGCAATGTTTCACTCCTGAAAGTTTGTGTCTGAGTATCACATTTCATTTCCTTTCCCGAATTTCTCCAAATTAGTAAGATAATAAAAATAATCGTTACCGAAGAAACTGACTCAAGCCAGTTGCCCTAATTCAGGAAAGAAAAGTATTTAGCATTTCAGGATGAAGAGTGCAATATTAATCACAATAAAATACGAGAAAATGCAGACCTTTGCATTCTCTCCAGATGATTTCGAACTTTTATTTGTCTCCTATTGCATATGCAAAAGCAATAATAAAAATTTAAAAGCATCAGTTTATATAACACAGCATAGTTTGTCCCTCAATATTTTTACTGTATTTTTTCCCACAGAGCAATTTGAACCTGATCTTTATATGCTTTAAAAGCTTTATATACACAATTCATCCAAAACCTTGTTAAATTTACATTCACCTCTCCGAGCAGAATTGCTTTCTGTCACTAGAAAATGGTTTCAAAATGTCAATAATTTTAAGGTTTATGTCTATACTATTTAATTAACTAAATTATAAGGGGGGGCTTTTTCCACCCCTTATTTATTAGATAGCAAGTCTGAAAAAAGGTAAAGGGAAATCCATCTGAACCCAAGAGGATATTGTTTGTGTCCCAGGAGACCATCAGGAGAACGGATATAGTGATTTTTTATTACTCTAAGCTTGATTAAATCGTAATGTACAGAACCCCCCCCTAACCCCACCAAAACATTTCATTACTGATAAAATAAGAGCCATGTGCTTTCAAAGTATTTAAGAATTACCTTGACTGGTAAACTGTATTTTTATCTCACCTTGAAAAGCTAAAACACTGTCTGATTTAACAAAAGAGAGCAAATATTAAACAATAAACTAGATGAAGATTGCTCGTGCCTGAAAGAACAGGAGATTCCTGCAACCTGAATCCTTGCAGAGCTTGTAGAAGCTCTAACATGTCTCTGTTTTATTGCTCTCAGCATTACTGTCCCTATTGGCAGAATGCTCAGGAGCCACACCTGGATTAAGACCCTACATGACACACAAACATAGCAAGAATATGACTGTGGGGAAGGAGTTTTTAATCCATTATAAAACACCTTCTTACGAAACGCAATAGACAAATTCTTCAGCAGACTTGCCGTGTAAATGAAGGGGGTGGAAATGACAGTGAGTTCTAAAATACACTCCAAATTAATGACCTTCAGGAGGACACCATCAGTTTAGCAGTCAGCACCTCGTTAACTGAAAAGTTTATTTACCATTTTTACAAGTAACTAATTCTACCCAGAAATATTAATGTTGGGCAGGGTGAGCTGGACAAGACTACAGTACTGCACAGGCAACCCAGTAAGGTTTTCATGGGCAATTTTGGTCAAAGAGATCCCTCCTGCAGGGAAGGGCTGATGCAACCACTCTTCCCAACCCCCAAGGGATCCTCTGATTCTTCCAGCCTCTATCCCTGCTTTTAAGGGCCTAAATGTGCAGTGCTAGGTCTGGCTGCCTGGAGAAGCCATGGAGGTTTCCCTAAGCAGTGGAATACCAGGGCTGCTTCTCATGCCCTGAGGTATCCCAGCAATATCCCTCGGCTCCTGCAGATTCGGAATGGGCAGGACACTCACTGCACACTCACTGAACTATTTTTCTAGCATTTCCTGATTGAGACTGTCCAGCTTATAATTAAAATACTACTTTTGTTCAACTGCTGGCTCTGTATTCCTTGTGGCAGGGTGAGTTTCTGTCCTCATGCACAGCATCATCAGGTGTGCAGCCACCGAGGCCACGCTTTGCCTGCAGGGCCACCCGTGGTCCCCCGCTGTAGGTGTGTGATTCACCCCAGCTTGGAGCTGCTGAGGTGCAAGGTCATTGTCTCCACACTCATGTCATTGTCTCCACGCTGCTAAAAAGCAGGAGACTTGGCTCCTTCTTTGCTGTGACAGTCAGAATGTCTGGCTACGAATGCCAGAAGAAAAGAAAGGGGCATTTTTCATACAAGCATTCTGCTTTAAGATGTCTAAAGATTTCCTAGCCATGTAGAAAAATAGATTCCCCAAAATTCCGGATTCAGATATTGGAGGAAAACCTATTTTCACTGAAAAATGATATTACAAGCATTTGCAAAGATCCTGAAAATAATACAGATCCTTAGTCTCTCTGATGAGTGGGATGCAGAAAGCCCTGCAAACTTCCCTAGGGAAGCTCATTATGCTTCTGCTCATTGGAAGCCAGTTGTTTTCCTTTCCTAACATTAGCCTTGTTATCCAAGACAAAAGGGAGGATCTAATGTCTATGGAGCAACGTTTTTTGGCAGAGAAGGTACAGACAACTCTTCCACACCCAAACATGTTCTTTATGACAATCATCTAATTACTTTGTGAACAAAAAAAAGTTGGTGCTGAAGCTACTCCTGTAAATTTAAGCAGATCAAGCTATAGACAACTGCTAAGAGGAAAACCTGGTAACATAAGATAGACAAGATAAGATGAAGAGATCTGGCTACATTCTACTGTAAATTAAACTCCCATTAACTCCATGTGCTTCAATCAATGAGTTTTGTGGGCGCAAATGATGGCTGAGCTTGCCTAAAACCCTAGAATATTTAGTTACAACTTGATGATCTGGCTGGTCTTAACTCAGTCAAGCAAAGACTCACAGGGTATTAAATTGCTGCTGGTGTAATTACATGATTAGGTGATAGTTTCCAGTTGTACCAACCCAGCTACAGTGGGTATGAGACAGCTTCTTTCTCTCCTTCTTACAAGGTCAGCAAATGGAGAGAATATGTGCAGGTTTGCAGTTTCACTTTGCAGTTTTCCCACTCCTAAAGGGGCACCCACGGGCTGTGCCTGCGGTAGTTCATCCATCGTGCCTGTGCAGGCAGTCGTGTCCCCAGGTCCCCCGAGTGCAGCTGTGCTCCTGCTGGCTTGTCTGCCTCCTCCTGAGGCTGGCTAGCACAGGATGGGAGCATCTCTAGGTATGTGTGTCCCCATGACATGCACAGCAGAAGCTGTGTGACTCTCCTCAGTCCTGGTAACGAGGGAAGGGAGGTCACAGCCTCCCCCTGTTATTTCCTTCTCTTCTCTCATGAATTTGTAGTTGATACACCCAGATGTTGTTACCATGCCTTATCCCTTGTTATAACCATCTCCTCTACTCTTCTCTTTTTCATTATCTTCACAGAAAGTGATAATGTTTTCCAAAGAATGGCCCTTTCTTTGAATCTGCAAATCTTGTCTATGCCATTTCAGAACACAAGTGCACACTTGTAGATCTAATTGGGTTCCTGAGTACAACCTGCATCCCAGTGTCCACAGGAGCTCAGAGCAACCTACTGAACCTGCTCCATGTCTGAGTCATGTCTTTTGTGAAATCTTGCTTGCTGCAATTCTGGAATACTCCCTTTGAGAAGTCTTCAAAGTGGAGGCTAAAGCATGCTAATTCCACCTCCTCTAGACTCATGGCCTAATCTTAAACTTAACACGTTCCAGCATAACCATTCTTTCCATATTAAAGGTACAAATACATTATGAATAGAACTGCCTCATGTGAAGTTTAAAAACAAAACCCACACTGTAATTTTAGCTGTGAACCACTACAGTGTATTTTATTTTGGTTTGATCTCTCTCTGTGCATCTGTACTTACCCTTTGCATCGCTGGGTATGGGATGGGGCAGTGAGAGCACACCCAACCTAAGCACGTCCCCCACTGCCCAGCGTCTGACTGCAGCCTGCAGGGTGTCTGGGAGCCCTCAATCACACAGCCCAATGGACTGCAGCTATCTAACACCACCCTACCCTTACGTAACCCCAGAGCTGGAACACTCTGGCACCACACAATGCTTTGTTTGCTTACATGATTATGACCTTAAGGCAAGAGCTGCACCTGGGGATATGACACAGTCTCGGGGCACTTATAACAGAAACGCCGGCTGCATCAAAAAACTGGTTGGGTGTAAGTTTATTGAGAGCCTTTCTGTCACATTTTGGTGTTAGCTAAAACCCTTGGGGAAATAATGGGAACAAAAGTATGATTTTGCCTGTCTAAATGGCATCTATTCTAGTAGGGCTTGCTTGTTAAACTTCAATCACCAAATCTTTTTGGTACATTCTATTCCTAAGGCAGGAGAGATTTTCCCATTACTTTGCAGGTTATGAATGCAACTGCCTTGCAACTGGAAACAAGCAATTAAGTTTGCTCAAGATAAATCTAGTCACATCCCAGAAATGGCATGATTCACATCACTTACAGCTGCAGAGAAGAAGTTTTCAGGCTATAGATATTATTTGATAGCTTCCATAGACTGTTGGGTCCTTGTTCAGCAATACATGCATATATTTAAAAAGCAGATTTCAAGGACACAGAAATGGATCAGTTAGTCCATCTCAAACTAAAGGCCCTTTGTAGCATTGAATATCTTTCCTATTGATGTTAATAGGACCTCAGCATGTGCTTGAAGCTAAGCAGGGGCTTTACAACTGAATAAACACCATCTTAAACAAATATGTAAATATGTTGCTGAACTTCATTCGGAGGGAAATCAACATAAAGTGGAATCTAGTTTAAATCCATTTAGGATTCTCCAACGTGAATCATTCAGATATCCCTATGTCAGCTGTAGAGTCAGGGAAATATCTTGACAGAGCTTTATATGTGATATAAAGTCAGCATAATAATAACACACACTGTAATAGCCAGAAAGTTGTCTCATTCCAGAGTTTTAACATTAAATATTAGAATCTTTTGAACTATCTTTCATAACTTTTATAGTGATTTTTTTCATTGTTTATAACAACAATCCAGAACTAAAAGCTTACCACACAATTAATTCCCTCTTCACTTTCCGATGCAAAGTTTTGTTGCAGGGGCTTTGAGATCTTGTTTAGGTTCCCAGTTCTGATCTGTATCCCATCATTGTACTGGAAAACTGTTTTCTGGAGGGAGAGAAGTGCTCATTATTGACATTCCAAGGCAACAATGGCACACATGCCACTGATCTCAGCTTCTACACTGCTTCAATATTGCACATCCTCAGCTGTCCCAGGACAGAGCTGACAGGCACACTGGTGATTTTCCATTTCTCTTCCATGGTGCAGGCGCTGGGCTGTGGGTGTGTGGGACAGTCTGTCCTCAGCCGAGGAGCCCACGGCGGGCCCATGACAGTGTCCATCGGGTTTGCAATGGCAGTCACTGTGGCAGTGTACGTGTCTGGGGGCGTTTCTGGTAAGTCACTCTTTTTCCTATACCATTTATCACCACGGTTTTAAAGCCCCCTTGCTGAAGCCCTTCCATTCCATGGTGTAAACCAATACGAGTCTAGCAGCAGTAAGCACCATTACAGCAGAGGCACGTCAGCGTTCTGCTGGTAAATCTTTTGTGTTCTCGTTGATTCCTTCTGCTCTTTGTGTTTCACAAAAGTCTTCCACCAAATCCTGGTCTGAACTACAGCGTGCAAACCTTGGCAGGCCTCTGGCTTTTAGAGAAAGCGTCCTGTGCAAACCAGAAATCTGCTGTGCAAAGTCTGTCAGTAGAGCTGATCCTGGACAGCACAGGCACTGCAGTTAAAGAATTAACCATGGAAGCAATGCAGCAGTGACCAGAGAAAACCAGCTCTGCAGAAGGTAGAATGGCCCACCAAGGGGTATAATGAGCAGGGTTCACCTTAGAGAGTGTAATTTGTCTCTTCATGTCCTATGAGAGGCCACAGCAAGTCTGCTCCTGTGTGTTTCCTTACTCACACAAACAGCAGCTCAGAGAAAGCAGAACCAGCAGAGATTCAGGACCAGAGACACATGCAGTGATACACTGGCAGTGCACTGTCATTGTGCCTTTGGTTCTGCCCTGACACTTCCTCAACATGTAATAGTCCAGAATGTCTCTTTTCCTTATAACTGGCCTAACTAACCAGTGTCCACATGTGCCATATGGGATGCTGTTTCCTCTGCTATTTCCACCATTCAGTTTGGCCAAACTAATATCAGAAAGGTTAGCATGACTGACATTTAAATTCCCAATTTGGAACAGAAAATGATAGGCTATAAGAACCCAGTGCTGTGCATTATGATACACAACACTTGGTGTTCTATGCAGAGTTTATATTGACCTCTTAAAGCAAATGGTGCCCTCGTGCTCCAGCCCTCACAGAGGCATTTCTTACCCTCCATAAAGAGGGTAAAGTTGGTCTGGACAAATTTCTGTAGGTATAACTAGGCCATTACAGACAGTTGCTGTAGCAGAAATTACTGTGGCCATTTCTCTTCTCTGTTATAAACACTTTCACAGAGGCACAATGCAGCAGGAGGTTTCCAAGTTCCCATCAGAAAGTGCTCAAAGTTCTACAAAACAGACAGTCTTGTAACTGTCATTGAAACAGGCCAGAGCTGTGCCTTAATAACACACAAACTTAATTCAGCAGCACAGCCTTATTATCTGAACAACTTTAAACCACAGCTCTTGGTTTATATGTAGGCAGGTAAACTCTTCTAAGGCAGTAGCATGAGAACAAACCTGGGAAGTCCTGTCCCACATCTGCATCTCTAAGGGATGTTCATCTCCATCATTAGGCAGAAAATGGGAGTTGAGTCCCAGCAGGGCAGAGCAGTTGCAGATGTTGCAGAGCTGTCTTCCTGTGCTCCTCCCATGCCAAAGGATTCCGCAGCCACTGCGTGTTCTCTGTGAAGGAATAGGAACAGATATTTCAACAGGCTGTGATTCTCCTGTGCTATCCATAACATATGATCACTGGTGGACATTTCAGAATACCAGTTTCAATATAGGAATTGTTTCCAATTTCTGTGGCTATTTGGCCATGAAGTCTGATGTTTAATTAATGCTAAAATATTTTGCTTCAGTTCTTTATGAAATCCTGAATTCATGGTAACAAAAATTACAATCACCACGCTTGGTGAATTTTAGCTTGCTTATTTAGGAAAATTCCCCTTTTTGCTTTTCCTCCCTCTAATTTTCCTCAATATTTAGATAATTTCCAACTATTTTTTCCAAGGTAACATTTCAAACTCCTGACAGTGATCACTGCAACCACAAAAGAATGGGGAACACCCCTATGTCAGCATAAGAGCCTTCAAGTAGAATTTTCCTTTCCAAATTTCATATTTATCAGCCATTTCTAATATTATTATGACTTCTTCTGGCCATCATAATCACCCTGTATTATATACAGGTGAGGAAAAATACCAGGTGTTGAAAGAAAGGAAAATTATTCATTCCAGCCTGAGTAAGGAATGAAAGACAAGACAACAATTAATCAAAATTCACATCAAGGGTTGTTAAATAAGGTGCCATCTATCTATTTGCTCTGTGCTGAAGAATTTGAAACACAGTGAGGAATTCAAAATTAATTCAAGCCTGGTGCTACCAGGTCAGAGTTTTGGAAATGGTACAAAGGTTTTATCCAGCTTGTTATCTGTGTTTGTCAGTTCATTATGTATCAAAGGTGCCTGGATTTCATAAGATAATGACTCTTTGACCTGAAGTGCAAACAAACACAGAAACTGTACATAGAGGCCCTTTCTCCATCACTAACCTTTGACAGATAAAGGACATTCTCTTTCAGTTATTTTACCAAAGACAAAGGCCATTTTTTCTGATATCTATCCAGGCTGAAATTAGACTTTACCTGGGAGATAAGCAATGGATCCTATGCCCTTGCAAAATTTGGGGGTTGCTGTATTTTTACTGTGAAGTACCTTTTCATCTGTTTATTCATTTAGCAATTGGTATTTCTTAAGTAGCAACTACATATTTGTAGGCAATGAAGTTCTCCAAAAGCATCCAACATTTTTTCACCCAAAATGATGAAAATGTTGAGGGAAGTGACTATCACGTGACATATCAAATATATTTTAGAACCTAAAACTGTCACAAAGAATTCCATTGTTACTGAAATCTTTTTCATGCATGACTTCAGGTGTAGCTACGCCTGAATAAAAAGGAAGGACGTTCCACAGGAAAGGGAACTCTGTTTCAGCACAGCTACTTTATCAGTTTGCTTATTGTGGACCTTCCTGGAGAGCACAAGAACTTGATGGAAATATGTGACGAGGAACTGCTGTCCACAGATCCCATCTAGGCATAGCTGACCAACACCCAGCATGAAGATGGACAGCCCTCATGTTATTTTATTTTGTGTTCAAGAAAACTGTTTCCAAGTAAGCCCAGGTTGAAGACAGGATCATAAACATGACTTAAATCCAGATCTGCCTCAAGACACATGATCAAGCCAGCAATAGTCCTTAATCATAATACATGCTTGTGAATGAATGTCCTGCTGCCTCAGTCCTCCCCGAAAAACAAGAAGCCAAAGGCCTCAAGGAGAGGATATGTTTGGAATGAAGGATCCTCCCATCACACCTGATAGGGCAGATTTAGGCTTTTCTAGAAAAGTTGTCTACAGATCCATTGATTACAGACTGCAGATCAGCAGTCTGATAAACAGCACAGTCCACAGACATCAAGAGCAAAGATGGACCTTCGTGGATTTCGTCCTCCCTCCTCTAATTTCAACCAGCTCGTTTCAGTTTCATTGCAGTCAGCATTTAACTGCAGAATAATATCTAGAAAACCCTGGACTAGTCTTGTGCTCAAAAGTGCCCACGTTTTTCCAAATCCTTCAGCTACTCTCATGTATCCGAGTCATCCACGTGACTAATTTTGTGATTTATTTTTCAGGTGGTCACATAAACCCAGCTGTTTCATTAGCCATGTGCGTGACTGGAAGATTAAAATGGACCAAATTACCAATTTACATATTAGCACAACTCCTGGGAGCATTTGTTGGAGCAGCGGCTGTCTTTGGGATTTATTATGGTGAGTACACCTTAGACATGTTCACAGAACAAACTAGAGGTCAGGCAGTCTCTGAGGCCCCAGTTTTTCAATGAATGTCAGGCAGGCAGAGGACTCTTGTTCAGGCAGGGCTAATGGCAGGACTGAAGTTAAAACCATAAAGAAAAAAGGGAGAAGCATAAAGAGTTTGAAGGGAAAAACAATGACTCGAACATTCCAAGAATCCTACAGATTTACTGAAACACTAATACTCCAGGAAATGTTCTGATATTTAGAAAAATTATTCATGGGAAATCAGATACTCTGAGATCATGTATTCCTCAGTAAGGATTTTAAATTACTTAATAGCCAGGATATAGGGCTATCCATCTTCCAAGCAAATTAGAAACATTAAAGACCTGCTACAAGTGCCTGTAGGCAAATATCACCCCCATCGTTCATTGAGGGTACAGGATATGAGATCAAGTCCCTCCAGACCAAACCTCAGACCACCCTAGAGAGGTGGCTCTCCAAGGCAGTGAACTCCAGGTAGAGTGATAAAGGGGTCACATATTAGAGGGGGGGAAAGAAAAAAAAAATGCCCCTCTCCTTGAGGCATGGGGTGGTTTTTTACAGAGTGTGCCACAAAAGGAACAAAACCTCGTAACAGACTGAGTGAGTGGATGAATTCATTAAGTCAGAGCAGTTGCTTCACTCCCCTACTCCAAAACTCTGCTTCTACTGGCCCAGCCCATCTCCTCCAGAGCCTCTCTCCCACAGGCATTATGTCTGCACACACTGCTGGTTCAAGGTGCAATGGGGCAAAAACACAGATGGAAATACCCTTTGTATGTCAGATCAGGGCTCAGCACCCTGAGGAGAAAAACCTTTAGGAAGCCTTGTAACTCTTTGGGGCTTGGAGGCTTTTTTTTGTTGTCAGTGTTAGAATTTGGAAAGTGTCGGACTCCAGAGCAGGATCTCCATCTGAATGTAAGTCCTCCTCCAGCCTGACAGGATTGTCATGTACTCACTGAGGTCTACAGAAAACTCACCAGTAGAAAAACAAAGAGAGGAGCTCAGCCTTTTTTTTTTTTCTCCTAATAGTTAAATACAAAAAAATAATTTGACACAACAAATGAGAGCCTGATTGAAGTAAACAACTAAATATTCTCTGCACCCATGTCGTGGCCTTAAGCAAAGCTAGAAAAAAAATAGAAGCAAGGAGAATTAGATTTTTCTGCTGCCTTCAGGCGGCAGGGAGCTGTTTCTTTACTCACAAGTGTCATCTCATCACTGGATCCACTTATAAAATAATATATTAGTTTGTTATTCATGGCTGTCTATGGAGATTTAAGTGCTTCATCTCGGTGTCCTCCTACTTCTAAAAGTGCACAAGTGGCAGGTGGAATAGCAGTCATTCCTGGTGGCCGGGTATCCCCCCTGCACAGCCAGGACACCCCCACCCACTTCTTGGGGCACCATGACGAATGTAGCACCTCTTCCAGAACAATCCAGCTGTGTTCACAACCAGAAAATGCTCCTTTGAAAGCTGTGGCACATAAAATGAGTACTTGGAGGCACAGGAGGAGAGGTGAGACAGGAGGGTGGTGAGTACATCAGCCCAAATCCATTAACTGTGCTCCTGGATCACAGGACAGTTTGTGTTGGAAGGGACCCTCAAGACCAGTCTCAGCTGAGCATGAGAAGTGCCCAGACCTTTCACATGTCCTCTAGTCCTGGAACCCCCAGTGTTTAGGCAGAAGTGCAGGCAGTTTCTGGCTGTTCTCTACAGATGCCTTTATGGACTTCAGCGATGGGAAACTCGAAGTCACAGGACCCAACGCAACAGCACATATCTTTGCAACATACCCAGCTCCCTACCTGTCCCTCACGAATGGATTTGCAGATCAGGTAAGTGCACTTGCTGGCCTAAGTCTACAAATTAAACCTACTAAAAACTGTAAAAACCAAGCAGTAAAAAATGCACAGATCTAACAAGTCTGCTGAATCTCACTGGTTCAGTTCTTATGTCCCCATGTACAATGAGGATGCAATGCTGGTTGTGGGGGGTTACCTCTTAGTAATATTTTACAAGCAAGATAATTTCAAGTTGTTCTTTTCACATAGATCATTTAAATTGCTGCACTCTACATGTCTTTAATGCAATATACATAAGAGTTTTTCCTCAGCATAAATCAATGTTTCTCCATAAACCTCAGCAGAGTCACGTCCATTTACATCAAAATCCAGCCCATTTTGTGGACCTGTTATTCCTTAAGTAAAGCTTTAGGAAACACTTTAACACACCCTGAACAACTGAGTTTTCTGCTTCCACAAGCCTCTTCTCCAACCTTCTGTTTGCAGATAGATTTGTGGTATTTGTTATTTTTCAAATCAGTCAATCTGAAAAAATCCTCTATTTCTAACCTGTATCCTCCCATCTTACTTATGCAACAGTGAAAAAATTAAGGTTCATATCTTTTATCTACTTCTAATCAACTTACCAGCTTCAGTCATACATGAAATAAACACTGCAGAAGTAAAGTACGAAAAACTAGGGATTGTCTGAGCACGGGAATTCTTTACGTAAAAGATTGTGCAATCTGGCTTCAAAAAAAAAAATCCAAACATTATTTTGAAGTTTTGTAAGAAAGCCAGTTCTGATCTTTGGCTCAGTCAACAGATTTTTCCCTAAGATATTTTTACCTGTGGGTGTTTTAAAACAAACTTAAAAACAGATGAAATAAAAGCAATTTTTAAACTCCCTAAACAAGCCTCTTTAAATCAGTATTGAAATTGAATGTTTTGTCATCACTGAAGCTTCTGTTTTGCCATCAAGTTAAATATTAGCAAAATCAACATTTACAAAGCATTAGATTTAAGCAGAGCTGCACTTCCATTGAAACAATTCCAAGAAAATTTCCTTCACCAGCTTACTTAACATATGCAATACAGAGCTCATGTTACAGTTATACGTGCAACCTTAATTTGGAGAATTCCTAATTTTTAACTGCTCAGCTCTGACTTTGTAGATTTCCCTTTTTCTTCTGATGTTATGTAACACTTGGATAAAGAAGAGCATATTCAGTCTAATTTATCAGCATAAACTACAGGCATGTAAAACACTTCTATACCAACGTAACTGATCGTGTTGGCATGGCAGAACTACCAAAATTGAGTGACTGTAACTGTTAAACTGATGGGAAAAAAATATGGAACCAAAACATCAGATATCACCCAGGAGATGCCTTCTAAATCCTCTGTGCTTTCCACACCAGGTTGTTGCAGATTGCTTTTTCCAAATGTCCTCAGCACATTTTCTAGTCCTTGTCTTTCAGCACAGATATCAAAACTTCTCATTACTGTGAAGCAGAGAGGCACTGACTTCCAAATTTTGCTGCTCTGTAGAGTGGGATAAATCTAAATACCAGCTCTAAGCCACTCCAATCCACAGAACTGCCATAGCCCCTTTTTTCATTATTGGAAAGAATCTGCACGTATTTGCTTAATATTCTTTTCTTTGCCTTGGCCAGGTGATGTCGACAGCTGTTCTTCTTCTGGCTATATTTGCTATCTTTGACCCTCAAAATAACAGTGTCCCAAAGGGCCTGGAGCCAATTGCAGTAGGACTCCTTATAGTTGTTCTGACCTGCTCCTTGGGGATGAACAGTGGCTGTGCCATGAACCCAGCCAGGGACCTGGGCCCGAGGCTCTTCACAGCCGTGGCAGGATGGGGGATGGAAGTGTTCACGTGAGTATGCCTGGACAGGAGGGAAAGTGCTCTCGGCTAAAACTGCTTCTAGGGAAGTAAGATCCTGATTCAACGTGGTACCAAGTCATGCTTTATATACATACAGGTAATTCTTTGCATACCAGCAGCAGCTATTCATGCACTTTAAGCCAGATATCCTCTAGGAACTGGGCTTTAAAAAGGATTTCCTGCTTCTAGGGCAAATCAAACATGCATTATCTTAATATCAATCACTGTTTCAAGCAGAACCTTCCCAAAGTATTACACATTCTTAGAGGTCACTGACAATATGAGTGCTTTCTTCTCATGTCTTACAGCTTTCAGAATTAAAAAAATGAAATCGGGAGAGAGTTAGGTGGAAATATTTATTGGGTGCTGTGAAAAACACAGACGTATCAGACTGATTTAGCCTATTACTACTATTGAGTTATTGCAGAAATACACAACAAGCTAAAAGCCTGACTTCCTGCCTGGGAGTGGAGGGAATGGAAGAAAGCTCCCTTCATTTTCCCACATTGCAGAGCACACTCTCAAATCCCTGTGCTTGCCTGTGCACACGCACACACGTGCTCTTGGCTGGCCAAATGAGCAGCTAATTAGTTGCCCATCAAACCCAGAGCTTGCACACATCCAGTGTAACAGGCACTCAGGGATATCTAAGAGTTACCTGTCATTCCAAAGGAGATCTTTTGGGTTCTTTAATTTGCTTTTCCAGTTATTTACAAGTAAAAATCCCCAGCAGTACTGCAGACCACTAGAGAGCTCTGGTTAGCAAAGATTTACTTTTAGCTACTCCACCAAGCACAAATAGCCTGTATTATTTATTTATTTATTTATTTATTATGTCTATATACACAAATCATGGGCCTACTTGAAGAGAGTGTTAGCAAAGCTTTTCTCATGGCATAGATAAAACAGGCACACAGTCACACCACAGGCCAAGCCAAGGCTGGGATGTGACACAGTTCTGGTGAGCTGCTGGCAGGGGGTCAGGTCACCAGTCCAGTTACCTCCAAACTTCTCCCCAGCAGAATCACTGACTGTATTTTTTTAAAAACAAGGGCACACAGAGTGACATCCCACACTTAGGATCCTCCCCTCTCATATCTTTGTATTATAAGTAGTAGACTATGGTATTAATCATGGTGCCACATGCCATGATCTGTAATATGTTATGAGATTGGCTACAACATTGCTGAAAAAGTTTGAAATCCTGATTGCACTGTGATCTAGTCACTGAATACTTGTGAACTCCCCTCCTCTCCAAAACTAAGATCTTACTCATTTACATCAAGGGAACTACAAGCAAACTCCACATCTGTACAAATAGGGGCTCCTTCCTACTGTAGTTTCAGGATTTGTGTACAGAGAAGGAATGTAATCCCACTGTAAAACCTTGCTAAGAAATTTAAAAATGTGAATATACAAAATGAGGTACAAGATCTCTGGTCATTGCCAGAATAAACTGGGAGGTATAAATTGAGGGAAAAGTCTTCCCTGCCTTCAGTTAAAAGGCTACAGTTGCAACCAAGTTCAAGGGAACAACACAAAGGGAATATGTTTTCATCTGTTTATAACACAAATCCAGGTGGGACTTAGGGAGAATTTGAGCCTTGTTAGGTGGCTGGAAGACCCATGGGAGTTGGGAACCTCAACTACCTGATGCTTGGCTGGAGCTATATCTGCATGAGCAATGTAAGGGATGCAGCAACAGTTGACAGCTAAACTTTGGATATCTCTGTTTGACTGGAATTCATAACGTGGAGACAGGTGCTTTAGTAAGGATCTGACTTTAAGTAGTCTGTAGTAAAGGCATGCCCATGAAACCTTCACTCTGACAGGAGGGGAGTGCTGCACAAACCAAGCAGCAGGAAATACTGAGGAGACATTGCACATTGGAGTGAGGATGGAAGCATCTCACAAGGTAACTGAGGCACTCTCTGTGCAGGTCTGTGAGCGTTCAAATGTTGCCTACAGAGCAGCCAGGGGCCACTAGGAAAGCTTCACTTTGGAACAGATCAGATACGAGTGAGACTTTCTACACTGTTCTCAGGCAAATGCTCTAAACATTGAGATAGTTAGTTCATAGTGGGTGGAATCCTCTCTACCCTTCTTTGTGCTTGCAAGTCCAGTAAATTCTGGTTTCATCATGTTCTCAGGAAGGGAATTGCAAGTGGGCTGAAGGGCAGCATTTCTGCTGGACTGTGGATTTGCCAGAGAACAGGAGGGCAGCTGAGCAGGGGTTTCTAAATGTAGCTGTTAACACCTTCTGCACAAAGACACCTGAAGGAGCAGTTTCCCCAGGCATCAAGCCAGAGGACACGAGCTATGCTGTGGTTTCCCTAGCCTGTGCCAATGGGTTTATTTCAGTTAAAGGCTCCCATTAGAAGCTGTTGTGTTCCACTGCAGCTGGACGGGGGGTGTCAGTGCAGCACCCTAGAGAGCACCACTTCATACACAATACGTGCAGTCAGTCAGCACTGGGCCTGCCCCTGCTAACTGCTGCTCAGCCTGTTGGCAGTCGGTGTCACAGATGTCAATTGTGTCACAGATGACAACTGTCCCCATCACTGGGGAACCACTGCTGACTTTAGAGAGCTCAGCGTTTCTAGTGGTCTGTCCTAAAACCACGGAGACAACCAGGAACCTTTCTGAAGCACATGCTCAACATTCTGATAAGCTTAAGAAAAGTTTTGGGGGGAGCAAACTCGAGAAAACACTCAGATCTTTGAGCACAATTCCCAGGCTGGATCCTGACGAGCAAAACGAGCATGAAAGAGCAATGTGAGGGACAAGAGAGACACGGCTGTGCAGGGCCGTGTTCCGTGGCAGGTTCGGAGGCAGCCCTGGGATGCTCCCCCCGGCGGGGCTGGGCTCTCCTGACCGCGCGGTAACGCTGACACCTCGTGGCCGCGGGGATTGATCCCAAATCCAGCCTGGGAAAGGGCAGGAGCCGCATCTCCTGCCAGCCTGCCCGGGGCTCGGGTGGCCGAGCGGCCCCGGCGGTGCGGAGCTCTGTTGCGGGGCAGCCCGCATCACCCTCCAGGCAGCGCTGTCTGCCCGTCCCGCAGCAGCCCGATGGGGAGAAGTGTGTCTGAGAGTCTAAAACCGGCCGAGGTTCCCAGACCGTGCAGGTTAAACAGTGTGGTTTCCTGGGAATCTTCGGAGCTGAGCAAAGTGCCGCTCCCAGGTCCGTGTGCTGCCCCCTCCTCTCGCAGCCAGCGCCCTTCCAGCCCACCCAGCGCCAGGGACACTGGTGGGGCCTGGGGCAGGGCTGGGGCATTACTGCCAACTTGGCAGCAAAGCTGTGCCCTGGGGTAAAAGCAGGGTATGAGATCCTTCGGTGAAGCTCTTTGGGCTTGTCACAGAAAGTTCCTGATCCTGGGCCAGTGCCAGAGGAGCGAGTGTCATGGAAACTCCTAACTCAGCTGTGTCCTGATCTCGTTTCTGTTCTGGCAGCACCTTCTGTAAGGGTTTTACACCCAGAGCCTTCACAGAGGGTGTCTAAAGCACAGCTGAGAGCAGCTGCAGCAAAGACAGGCCATGGTTTGGAGAAGGTCATGTGGGAGCTGGTGAGGAACATGCCAGCTCATGGAACAAACCGAGAAACCTGCCAAGAAACACTTTTGTTCCATGCCCATACACACACACATCACACAGAGTACATGCAAGTACTTGATGTAGATTTTGTTGTGCTGATTAAATCAATAAAACCTTAGTCCATGCTTGTTCCAGGAATTCAAGGGCTTAACAGACATTCATGATCCAAAAAACAAACAGATTTTTAAAGTCCACAGAACAATATCAGGAGTTATTTTATAACCTCAGGGGAAAAATAGAAATAATTCCAAAAGTAAAACATACAGATCCAAGACATTTCAGAACAAGGAATAATTATATCTTCAATAGGGCACTGGTATTTGCCCAGTTCAATTCCTGTGTTGTGACTTAACCACAAGTTCACTTCTGCAAAAATCTATACAACCAAGTCCTGAATAATTATCCTTACAGTTTAAAATTTCTCTGCAGCTTCCAGTAAAGTTCTTCTCATGGATTAATTCGTCCCTTTGTATTTCTGGGGGGGAAAAAAAATCTCCATTTTCAATACGCATGAAATTGAGGTAGCTGGATGTTCACTGGAGATGCACATATTCAATTAATACAGCATGTTATCCAATCAAAACACCTTAATGCATCAGTACAGTCAAGAGAGTCTGTGCTCTGAAATCAGTGCTCAGTTACTGTCTCCTCAGGAAAGGGAGAGCAATTCTACCAGCCCAATTTTCAATCATAATGGGTCATTATGTATTGTTTCATGCAGTTCAATGGTGGACCACTTACTTTAAAAATGTTCATAAATCCACATGTTTAAAATTAAATCCTAGTAACAGCGAAAACTCTTAATGTTTCAGTGGAGCCAACTTGCCAGACTTTCTTAATGAATAAAACAATCCTAAGAAAACTTAAGTTTTAGGTGTATGAAACTTCTAAATGCCTTATTTGCCTCTTACTGAAATACACTGTATTTTAAATACAGAGATATACATCATAAAATTTGAATATCAACCACTCTAGTCAAGGATAATCCACTTTACAGTCTCTGTATTTTCTTACAGTCCTTAAGACAAATATACTCAAAATCAAGTATGATCCATTACACTAATTAAGAGGAACACCATATATACTATTGAGGCTTGAACGTGCAGCTTTCCCCGTGGATGAGATAACCCATTTTTGTAATATACATTTGCCTTGGTTACTCCTGGAAACCTATTTACAAGCATCTGGTGACAGCAGCAGTCAAGACTGCTGGGCAATAAATACATTCCTGCTCATTTCATTGTGAGTCAATGAAGCCCACAGGGGAGAAATTATCCTCTGTCCCCAAACAGACATGCAGCAAAAAGGCCTTATTTTCTAAGGTGCAACCAGACCAGCATGCCTGGAGCTTGTTTCTTAGCATTTCCATCAGAGCCTGGGCAAGGCATTTCATTTACAAAAACGAGAGACAAAATAGAAAGTTCAGTGCTATAGAGAGTGTCACACCACTGTATCTGTTCATTGACAAATACACTGTAGGGCATTCACTAGACTTACCAATAATACTAATTCACGTTCTTTTTTGTCTTACAGGGCTGGTAATCATTGGTGGTGGGTCCCCATAGTTGCACCTCTGCTGGGAGGTGTAGTTGGAGCAATGACCTACATTATTTTTATTGAAATTCATCACTCAGATCCTCAGTCAGGAGGAGAAAATGAAGTGCGTGACAAATATGAACTGACCAATATGGAGTAAGAAGCGAAGAATTTTCTCTGTCGTTTTGTTGTGCAGTTTTTGTGCAAGTGATTGTTTGGACCATTTTATAAAACCTGTATGCCTCAATTAGAAATTCACCTTTCAAAGAAGGAATTCTGCATAGAACTCAAAACTGAACTCTTTCTTGGGTTGATCACATTAAAAAGCTGGGAACTTGGGTATGGAAAGGGTAAAATGTTGTTCTTTTCACGTCTTTCGTATCAAGTTATCTCCTAGATGCAGTTGTAGTTAGATGAGGCAATTGTAGTTAGATGATGCAATTGTAGTTAGATGATGCACTGACCTGCTAATTCAACACATGTGATCCTAATCATGTTGCCTAATTAATTGAAAATAGATGAGATATTGATACAAAACTGCATGCATTGCTAGTTAATTGATTCAGTGCTGAATTAATGTGCAAGAGCATTGCTCATTTCTTAAGAATGTCTTGCCGGAACATTAAAAACAACACCCAAATTGCCTAAATGTCAATTGAAGCAGTTTTAAATAACTTAGCAAATTTTTATGGAGCCACAATTGAACAAGGAGTCACAACAGCAGTGATGATATTTAGTAACTTAAAATATGATTACAAAAGGTAAAAACTGTGTTACAAGATCAACACCAAAGAGACAAAGCTGTAACTGCTTCATAGCAGTCATGTTCAGTTATTTTTAGACTATTTACTTGACCTTTATGCTACCCAATACTAAAAGCCGAGCACAGAATATTAATCTGAACCTCTTCCGCTGTGCTTTTGGGATAAAATTCATTCCTGTGGAGATGGCCCAGCAACAGAGGCTTCTTCTGTGCAGAGGTCAGCACAGGGCCCACGTCTGTATAAGCTTTAAAGAGTCCTGCTGCTGCTGATTTACACAGGGGGATTTCATCTGCCTTGTGGGAGTCATTTTTAATTTGGCAGCAGTAATTAAAAATAGAAACTGGTCTCAGACCTAGTCCTAGATCTGAATTCCCCAAGGAAGGCTGGATCCACATTAGAGTTCTGAAGTGTGGGTTCCTTCTCACTGAGTAGAAGTGGTTGGACATACACCACCTCCTAAATATCCAGACTTGAAAATGAAATTTCTGCTTAATCCTTGTGCATTGAATGTATTCAATTAAATCCAAGTTCATCTCTAGTATGTATACCTCTCTCTACACGGTTGGTGGTGGTGATCGTGAATAAACAGACATCTGCTGCAGCAATGCTCCTGAGCTACTTTCATGGCAAAGCTTCAGGGGACTAGTTCAATGCATTCATTCCAGGGTGCCTTTCCCTTTGGATTCCTACAGTCCTGCTCCCTAAAATTCCACACCACATTCCTGAAGTGAGGCACCCTTTGTGTTGTCACTAATAGCCTGTGCACTTTGGTGAGGTAACCACAGAAGAGGGTTAAAAATACTGTGGTCAGAACCTGGCTCAGCACTTGTGCAGGTCAAGCCTGTCTCACTGCATGTCTTTGTCCACACCCCCGGTACCCCAGGGGGAGTTCATGGCAGCAAAGGCACCGAAACAGCAGGTCAAGCAACAAGTCAGATACGCCAGTATACTCAACGAAGTGCAATTCCAATTTTAATTATGTTTTTAAGAAAACTTACATAACTGTAACAAACTCGGGTTGCCCAGAGACCTATCAACCCTGTGCAAGATGCATATCCGTTTCTCTGCCGTGGGTTAAACTCTCCCATAGCTGTACCCATCCACATTAAACTGCTTCACTGGCTGAGAAGTCACAGGAACAAGGGAGGGTTTACAGAAACAGTCCCTAATCTGAGCAGGGAAGAGTCAAGATTACAAAGTATAGACCTTTTATTGGCACAGACAAACTACATCATCTGCCCTGTGCATTGATACATTGCACTACCCAAAACAAGATGGGGTGTAAAAGCAGTGGCAGTTTGATCCCCGTTTGGCCCCCACCCACCCTGCAGTGAGCGCTGTCTCACGCCTTGGTGATCCCTGGGGCAGGAGCCCTCCAGGGTGGCTGCCAACCTTCTGGGTCTGGAGGGGATGACAGAGGCAGAGACTGTCCGAGGGCAGCCCCCAGATCTGAAAGGTGCTTACTCTGCCACTGACACCAACATCTAACGTGAAACATCTGAGCAAAACATAAAAATAGGCAGCTGATTCACTAGAAGTAACCAATCTTTTCCAGAATGGTAGGGGCAGGTTATCCCTTATTGTGTTAGAATTTTGCATAGTCTGTAGGCTTCATATCCCTCACGATATTTCCACCTTTAGTACATCATGGAAAACATGGGGAAAAACAGAATACAGGTCAGGAATAAGAAAGGGAGGGTTTATTTTCACAACCTGAGTGACCAGCCCACACTTGCTGTGTGCCTGTGCATTGGTCAAGGTACATAAAGTCGTGCATTTTCTCAAAATCCTTTTGATCACAACAGGTTCTGCCTGTAAATCCAATCTTGTTTCTCCTGCTTACTCCCTTCCCATGCACAGAATTTCTATATTAGTGATATTTACTTGTCTGAAGTCATTAACACGCAAGTCACAAGCAGTGACACACTACTGTGATAGCAGAACAGTATCTTAAATGTTCTCTCAGTAAGTTTTTGTCAATCCGTGTTTGCTTAAAGAATTTATTTTTAAACTTTAATTAATCCCTCAATATTTTTGTTGAAGACACACGGTACTAATTCCACAATTCATACTGACTTCATGAAAGCCAGAATTTCACTCAGGAACAAGGTGTTGTAGACCTGTCTCAGATTTGACATCATTTAAATTTCTAAGAATGAATTCTTGCTTTTGGGACAAACCTTCCTTTAGCCTTAACTACAGAAAGCCATGACCAGTATCTCCATAACGTAATGGGAACAATAATAATCTCCTCATTCCATAAACTTACACAGAAATGACCTGTTTTATAAAAAAAAAAAAAGAAAAAGTACTTTGACTTTGCACGAATGATGCAATTTTCTAATATCAACTGATATTCAGTGGTTGCACTTAGTGAAATTAATACAGTGCAGTTGGCAACAAGAAAAAGCTTTTCTAGCTGAAAGACATTTTGGTTCATGAATTAATAGTGATCAGCCACAGTGGTTTTAATGCTGAAAGAAATTAATTTCAGAGCATTGCTCAACTTTCATTCCGGGTTTGTTCTTTTCTGGCGCTGCGTGTTTGTTCTTTAGAGCTAAACTTAGGACTGTAGTAATTTGAAGAGTGATCCTGCAAATAGTACTGGGCTAAAGCTTGGCTACTGCTTGTTGTTTCACAGAAGTCAGTGGAATTACAACGGGTGCCAACACAGGCAAGGAGAAGAGATCAGAGAATTGAGCTCAGAGTATAGTGGAGACTGTACTTTCTTGGAACTTTGTTTGTGGATCTGCATGAATGTCTTGTGGTTCAAAATAAATACAGTCAATCCCTAATAAATGCATTCCAGTGCTATTTTTATTAAAAAAAAATCTCCCCTCTGGCACCTAAGGACACATTAAGAAATAAATAGCTGCCTGTTATGACCTACAGTGTTTTATAGCCTTGTGCTGGAAGAACAGGCTGACTAACAAGCTGTACTCGCAGAGCCAGCCCTGCTGGCAGATTCCAAGGGCCAGAGCAGGGCAATGCCCACCTGTGAGCCAAGGTCACTGCCTGCCCAGGAGGCACCAGCCCAAGGAGAGCACCAAGCCTGCCCCAGCCCTGGCCCTGCCTGTCTGCAGCCTGCCCAGGGCCATTCCCACTGGTCTATCAACAGCCAGAACCTAGTGGGATATTTAGCTTAAGCCCCTCTTCAGAGATTGCTTTCAGGCATGCATAGATCACATCAGACGTGGCTTACAGGGCTTACAAAACACCCCCAGCTAATTTATCCATTTATTCTACTCTACAGATTTGTAACAGGGACATGCTTCCCTTGTTTTGTTTAAAAAGCACATGAAAACCTGTTCTGTGGGAGTGAGGGAAAGTTTGGGTGCTTAGATGTACTCAGGGAGCCACTAAACCAAAAAAACACAACAATTTGAAATGGCAGGAGGCACTTTATCCTCTATCCACCCTGAGTGAGCCTTACCTTCCAATCCCTCCTGACTGCCTTTGTGTTCTCCTTGCCTTCCCCTGCCAGCACTGTGTGCTGTGCTCTGTCTGTACAGCACAGTACATCTCCAGAGATCTAAATACAGCCTGCTTTCCTCAGTCACTTACGAATCTTAGAAAGTTCTCATGAGAGCAAATGCAGGTTTCACCTCACACGCTTGTTTCTTTGGCAGTTGCCTGCATATTTTTTCCCCACTGTTCCCACCAAACAACCTTGTGCTGGAAAATACAACAATTAACTGTAACTTCCAGTAACAGCTGCTCGTTTTTCAGCTCAGTACAATTGTTATTGCATAACAGATTACTTCTTTCAAACATGTGCAATTTTCAAAGCCTCCTTTTTCAAACTTCTGGTAAAAATAGCACAAGATTATCCAGGAAAAAAGTATTCTGTGCTCATCTTCTAGTAGTTTGGCTTTTTGTCTTCTAGAATGCACTTCCAACTCGTTAAATACACACTTGTATTTATTGTTCTGGGAGTGTTAGTGTGGTTTTGCTTATTTGCACAGTCTAATGGCAGTCTCATAGGGGAAAGTAATAAGTAAATATTTTTAGCCATTGGTGTTTCTTTGTATATTAGAATCAAATAATAGAGAAATCCATATAATACAAAGCTAAGTATGACATATTTAGATCATTTTTTCTCTCTTTGCTGACCACAACTTCCTTTAAAAGGTGTTACTAAGATAGGGCATAGGAATATCATAGCACCTTAAATCAGAAATCAGGCTTTTTGGACAGATGACCCAGTTAGCCCCATTTCCATGACAGAGGACACACTAGTATGGTCCCTCTTTGACCTGTCTAGGGACTGAACAATCTGCTTTAAATTCTTAATCAAAACTTTCCTTTCACACTCCAAACATTCAGAAATTTAGAGTAAGGATGCTGCTACTTGCTACATCAACAAATAAAGTGAAAAGGAAGGAGAGAAAACTTCAAAAGCTGGTGAAACAAAGGAAGCCTTTTTGGCCAGAGGCCAAAAACCCTGTCTGATAAATGCTTGGTTACTTCAGAAAACAAGGTACATTTCACTGAGGAACATGGAAATAAGGAAACAACAGCATGAAGCAACACCATCAGAAGACTGTCTTGCTGTTCACCTATCACAAAACCACCTCTGTCTTGGATGCAAACTCTAAGATTCTCAGGACCACTGAGAGGGCCAATTTAGGCACACTAATACTATTATTTCCTCAGCATTAGGCACGTAATAGTCCAATAGCTGAAGAATAAACACTTTCCACCCGCTCAGAAATACCAGTACTGTGTTTCACTGCACGACTCTTGTCAGGAAGCCTTGCATGCCTTCCAGTCATAAACAGGGCTGTGAGTGAAAAAGTAGTAAAGTAAACATGTCAAGACTTGAAAAGTCAGCATCTGAATAGAAGGAAATGAACAATCTCAGCCAGAACTGAACAGATGCAACACTTTTGTAGCATGACCGAGGCATCAGATAACAAACAGGAGGCCAAAGCAGCAGCACATGCTTGGCAACAAGTAGGGCTGAATTAAAGGGTCAGGTGTTTTGTCAATGCCTTTTAAACAGCCCTACAAAATGAATTGTATTTGAGGTTAAAAGGACTTAGCTGCAGTGGTGTTGTTTCCCATAGCAAAGGAAAAAAATGTGATGATTTGAACATTTTCAGATGACTGAAACAAGATTTAAAAATCAAAAGGGGTGGGGGGGGACGAGTGCAAATCTCAGTGGGGAAAAGGGAAAGCACAGTAGTAACTTGCATGAATTGATTTCCAGCCCTGTGAACCCAAACCTTCTGCAGCTGCTCACAGGAGGCAGGATGGACCTTCCCATTACAATTGTACAGTATCAAGACCAGAACTGGTTTGTCTTCATTTCCATCTCAGATGTTCAAGACATCGGCAACTGAGGGCTACACACTGCAGAAGGCTTCTGCCACACAACCATTCTGCCACCTCAGGCAGAAAGCCTGTTCAGCTTCAGTGCAGAGAGCCTTATCTCACACACGTATAGTCCCCAGTGGGTTCATGTTTTCCAGGGAAGCAACACATGTTTTTGAAGATGCTTGCACTGAAGAACAGCTATCAGAAACACAAGTAGAGAGAGACATGAATTCAGCTGGAATCAGCAGGAAATCCAAGGGGATAAAGGAAGTGTAAAGACGACTCCAGCAAGTCTTGAGGGAGGAAAGCAGAACAGGCAAACTTTGATTCAGACCCACATTGTCTTCACAGCCATGAATAGGCCTCACAAAAGGCTTCAAAAACTCACAGGCCATTTGAAAACATAATGTATATGCAAATACCACTAGCACTTCAGAGGCTTCTGATCCAAGAAAATATGATGTCTGAACAAAATATGGATATGAATACACACATTTCAATCTGTTCTGACACAAAAATACAAAAGCCTTCCTTAAAATAGAAGTTATTATAAGCCCCATTTGCCCTCACAGTTGGTTCTTTGAAATTCAAGGAACACAAGAAACCAAATCACAGAGCTTTAAAACAAATCTATCCAATCAAAACCAAACCAAACCCATCTAGAATATTTCCCCTGCCTGCAAGTGGACCTGTAACCTTTTCTCCTTCCGAGTCTTTTACCTGCTTTTCCAATACAAGTGGCAGCAAACCTCTGATTCTCCCTCAGGCTCCTGTCCTGACCGTGTGCCTCTGATCTTCCACATCCATTGAGCACCAGGCCACATCCAGAATATCCCATTTCCACAAAGAGGAGAAAAGCAGTTTTGAGACTTATTTCACAATGCATGTGGTTTCATACAATTTCAAAATGTATACTGCTAACAAACTGGGCTTCCAACAATTCATCTGGCAGTGACACTCTTTTTCCTTGCTTTTGGTCAGGTGTGTTGCTTATGGCCTGGCAGAACAATAATTATCTTATAGGGGAGATCTGCAGTACACAGGATTTGGATTTCCTGCCACAGAAATCCTCAACAAGAGACATAGCTCGGGGATTGGCCAATTTTATTTGTGGTACAACACTAACCCAGGGAAACACCATTTGACAGGATTTGATGCATAAGTCAGGAAGAATCAGCTGGTCTTCCAGAGTCCAGATGGAAAGTGTTCAAGCTTAACAGAGTTGTTATTTGTACATCTGACTTCAGGTAGTCTCATTAGTGATTAGAAAACCAAAAGCAAATATATCTTACTACAAAATATTAAGTAAATTTTAGAGCACAGCTATCCTGGAGGGGATAGGGGTGGGCAGGTGGTAGTGCAAACTCTCTTTTCACATGTAGAAACTTAACTTCTTGCCCAAACAGCAAATGTGTACAGCTTATAAAAGTGAAAAAACTTAAAAGAACTATGATCTGAGCCTTTCTGATGGTGTTTCAATGTTATCATGACTGAGATAACCGTGTTCAAAAATAATTAATTTGCTTTACTTTCAAACTGACTTTCCCTTAATAGATTTGTAACATCACAGTCCCTGGTTATGAACTTCACTTCTGTCACCATTTCCCCTGATGCTCCTGAAGGTGTTCTGCTCTGTTCCAACCCTTCAATATTTATTTATTTATTAATAAACAGAAATTATGTCTTTTCTTCTGTGTTTTTATTTGGTCTGATAATGAACACGTCCTCCTTTATGATCATATCCCTCCTCAGCTTTGATATACACAGTGAAGCTCCCTCCATGCACAGGGTGAGATTTTTTAATTTATTTATTAGAAAGCTCCACAATAAACCAAAATATTTCCTGGTTCAATTTTTCAAAAAGATAATATTTTAACTGTAGTAAATTCCAATTCTTTTGTACCTCTGATAATGGAATTAAAGTCATGCCCCATGTGATTTTTTTACAGTTTTCCACCCTCCCTTGCAATATCTGTCTCTTCTCAGTGCTGAAGAAGTTGTTTTAAAACAGTGGAGGAAACATGAACACTATCATCGAAGACAAAATGTTGACAATATGTTTCAGTGTATTGACATTCTCTAGTTCCTAGGCAGTTTATATCTAGGTGTTACAATAAGCAAATTTGGGAGCCCAGGAATTGCAAGGCTAGTCCAAACAAAAGTCACTTGATTAAACAATAACACAGCCAGAAAATATTTTCCAGAGGCCCAAGAGAAGAAAAATCGTGTAAACCAGGCAATAGAAAGAGACCACTTGGGCTCTGTGTCCTGTATCCTTGACATCTTAGGAGTACTGTGAAAATAAAATATTATCAAAAGACATGATTATACTGTGAGAAAAGATAAGCTGATTGTGCAGACTAATATCAAAAGCTGTATATATAATAATGTATAGGCTTAGCACATTGCCCAATGTTGCTGCAAAATAGTATTTTATTTCGTGGGACCACAACTTCCTTGTCACTAATTCCTTTCTTACCAACTCATGATTTTTAATCAGAGCAATGTTTCCACAGTACCACTTACCAGTAGAGAATTGTACATACCCTTAAGCACATGCTTTTGAGAAACAGGATAGCAAGCTCATTGCTTAATTAGTTGATAGAAAATTATGTTTAGACAAAAGATATAATGAGAAACTAGTGAATTCCCAGGATAGCTGAAAATGAAGGTACAATACAACCTCCACGTTTGTGATCCAGAAGTTCTTTAGAGTTTGCATTATGTTCAGGGAAGGACTTAAAACTCATATCAAATCTTGTTCTCACTAATTTGCCTCAGCTTTAATAATAGTGAATTAAAACCAAATTTATTCATGGTTTGAAGTACATATAAGAGTATGGAAACACACTCCCAAAATTCTCCAAATTCTGAAAGTTATTGAAAACACACTTTTGCATAGTTTGAAGTTCACATAAAAAAAAATAAAAACATCAAAGTGCTCTAAGACTTGAGTCATCCCAAATGGACTGAGGAGATCCCCAAAATCAAGACATGCATTAGAATTTTTAGGTTCCTTAAAACTCTCCCCACCCACTTGGAGGTGACTGTAGGGTCGTGGGTTTGACCTGCAGTCTGTATTAATTGACTAGGCCCATATTTGTTGTAGGAATCGATGCAGTGCACTAATTTAGGACTTTACTTCCACTGAAAGCAAGTGCCCTGATTTTAGCAAGCCTTGGATCAAGTTCTCCATGGGCACACATGAAATACCTACCTACATTATCTCCATACCTTATAAGGTATAACTGAGGGATCCACACATGTCATAGATAACTGATCATTCCTTTCATACTGGACTGGTTTGATCTAGACTGACATGGTGCACTTTCATACTTCAGGAGTTGCCCCTTACACCCATGGCAGCTAAAATTATGTTGCCAGGATTTAGCCTGTTTATCTCACAATAATAGCATTAGATATCAAAAAATGCCTTAGAACAATGTGCATCAGTCAAGCTCTTTGGAAATGTGCAATACTTGAAGCAGTTGCCAGCATTTCTGTTAACAAAACAGACTCAGAAAACCATGGACAGAGAGGTAAACATGTTTAACAGCTAACCCTCAGCAGACAGCCCTCGTTTGAAAGCAATTTGTACCTTTTCTAAACATTGGCCCAAAAAGACCTGATGACATGTTTAAGTCTCAGTGAAATATGGTGCAGATAATCTTGACAGAGTTTACTTAACCCCTCTTATGTATGTAAACCATATTTGACCTCCTCCAAGACACTTTGAAATATCATATTCATCTTCTCATTTGGAAAAAAAATACAACCAGTACTTTCAGAATTATAAACTGATTATAACTTTCAGGTCTTGATGAGTACAAATCAAAAAGATCTAGTCAATTCAGTTTTGAAATATAAGCAAGTTTTATCTCCTTTTATAGTTGGAATTTGATTTTTAAAAAATAACCTGTAGTTTACTCTTGAATTCTTCCAAAGCCCAGGCCACCAACCTACCACTCTCTGTTCTACATGAAATGAAAAATTTATCACAAGCTGTGACTTGGTCTTTAAATAAAAATGAAGCAATGCAGGCACCAAGTATGAAAGGCATTCCTTTTATCCGAGGGCAAGTCCAAGAGGAAAATACAGATGTCACCTCATCATTTGGCTGCCCATATTGCAGAAGGCAAGTGACAAAAAGGAGTCAGGTGCCTGACACAGCCTGGGGGACCTGTGGAGAAAGACAGTGGTCCCTAAAACTATGACCACTTCTGAAGAAACAAAGTTCCAAAGCTGTCAAGTATTTTGGAAGAGCTGTAAGAGCACACAAAGCCAGGGAAACCCAGGACAGACACCCCCACAGGGCTTGGCCTTTGTTTTGTGAGCACAGCAAAGCTCTCCTCTGCCCCTTCAGCCTGAGCAGCCCCACTGGCCAAAAGGTGAAGGAAACACAATTCAGCTGCAGCCAAAGGGGAGGGAGGGAGGGAGGGGGACAACTGTATCATTTGGAGCAAAAATTCTTACAAAGGAAGGGCTAAAGACTTTGAAAGGACATTCCTATGTCCTCAGGCAGCTGAGCAGGGTCTGTTGGCCAAAAGAGGCTGCAATTCTCCCAAGTCAGTCCCACACTCATTGTGTGCCTGTCTGAAGGCACCTGCTTGGGTCTCAGGCGTTATACAGACCTATTAATAAGGCTTCATCTGGACTAATTAACCTCCCCTCTTCCTACAGCTAATTGGAACACTCTCTGACACCATCCTTTCGCCCCAGTTTGGGGGCTGTGCTGTGCTGAGGTAACTTTGGTGTTCCCACCACACAGTAAAAACATCCTGCTTGGTTGTTGCTACTGTTCATAACTCTTGATTCAGCAACTGAGGGCTGAATCTTAATTACCAGGCTCTGGCATGTGGCACTTAGCCCTGCAAGGCTTTCAAACCCAGTATGACAGACTAAAAGCCCTTCTCTGCCAGTGGGTCTTGTTCCCCCGAAAGCTTCTTTTCCTGAAAATTAACATCATTTTTGGTTGTCTCAGAGAATCTTGAGGTTCTTGAGCAGTTCTGGTTCCTTACTGTTGCTGCTGCTGTGCTGTTTCCTGGACAGTCATGTTGGGCTGTGTTGTGCTCGAGTGTTTCAGCCAAGCAGGGAGATGCTTGGTCAAAGCTACACAAATCTGCAGTGGGGAAAATGGTCTGTCCTGTTATTAAACCTGGGGACAGTCCACAAAGCTTTATGTGGGTGTAAAATGTCACTGAAACATCACAGAGAGGCCCCAGATCTGCAGGGTGGGTTGTCATTCTTTTAGAGAAACACATTCCACAAGTGAATCAGCACAGCATCCATGGCCTTAGACGTGAACTCTGACCTCTGAGTACACCCAAACCTTGCAAATGCAGGCCCAAGTCAACAGAGCAGAGATTTAACTCTATGTCAACCTGAATTAAAATGTTTACATAATATTTGCCAAATAGGAATAGATTTCAGAATAAAAGATGAGATTCAGTATAAAAGACTGTGCCTTCATCTGGCATCTGAAGATTTCACAGGGTAGAAATCTGGAGAATGTCTTAGAAGAATAATAAAGATTAACAGTTCACTGTCAGACACAGAATGTTCTGCTGGGACTGTGTTCACGCCTGGTACTTTATGTTTTCAATTAACTTGATTTTGAAGCAATGGATGATGTCCAAAAATTTACATAAATAACAAATACAGTGAAAAGTACAGATTTCCTGGGATGTTTTAATTTAACATTAACCAGATGCATTGGCAATAAAGACTGAATTCAAAGTCTGGTGCCTTAAAGCAGGGAAATCATTTACAGCAGAGAACTTCCTATCTAGAAGGAATATGCCCCAAGAGATTCATATATCTGCTTGTAACTATTCAATATGGGCAATATTTTAAGTGCTTATAACCAGGTCAAGTCCTGTGGCGCGTCCATCCATCATTGGTATGAAAACACGGTTATCAGGTTCCCCAAGAAAGAGGTTTTTATTAAATATTCCCATCAGCATAACCTATGGGGCACAAAACCTATTGAAATGAAGAGAATTGCCCCTGAAGGAGGTGTCCTTCTATTTAGTTACTCACCCAGTCCTCAGTGCCTTGTGCTCCCAGAGCTCCCAGGGTGGCTCTGGTTAAACGGGAGAGCAGACACAGAAGGAAGCTGGGCTGGTGACATTCCTGCCTGGAGGAGCCCAAGGAAGAGCAGGGCCTGGCAGAGGTGCTGGGGGGAGCCCAGTCCTGCTACTGCACGGGAACACGGGGAAAACATTTCAGTCCCCAGGAGTTTGGAGGGCAAAGGGAGGGAGGAACTTCCACACAAATACATACAAATAGTCAGGGCTGGGCAGGCACTGCTTTGGAGAGTCAGCTGTCCCTTCACAGGTATCTGTATGCCACTATTTGGGCACCCTCCTAAATAACTTCAGCCTAGTCATGTATTTTGCATGCAAGTTGGGGTATTATACACTGATTCACATAATTCATGGAAGATTTTAATAGAGTCACATAATTCATTAAGAACAAGTAACTTCTCATGGAAAACAGTCTCACTGAGTCTGCCGAGAGCTCACATTTTTTTTCCTACTTTCCTGTTCTTAATAAAGAAGATTTGCATGACAGTAATTTTTTTTTCTTGAAGTTCATTAAGTTCAATTCCTTCTCCTTCATCTGAAATCACAAGCTGCTGACTGTGAAATTGCAATTTCTCGTGATGAAAGGGAAAACATTTGCAATAAGACAACGAAAAGGAAGACTGTGTAAGGCCAGAATGAAGCATGAAGCTTTTAAAACAAACAAAGTCCCGTGCTTACAGGTATAAAAATTACATTTTCTGAAGATTTATAAAGATAATTGGACCTTTAAACAATGCTGGTATTTTCTGGCGCTTTTGCTGCAGCTTTTTGGAAAATCCTTACACTGGAAGACCTCTCTTGATTTGTCCTTGTGCTTTCCAGCAATTACACCAGTCCATTTTATTCATATTCCTGATGCCTTCTTGGAATTCACCTTCTGCTTTCTAACAATTCCTTCTCTGCTCCCAAGGAATTTCCCCACTGCTTTCCCTTACATTGTAGAAATCCTGGTGCTTTCTAGGATTTCCCCTGGTGTTCTCTAGGAATGTCCTGTCTCCTTTCGAGGAATTTTTCCCATACAACTTTCACAGAGTGTTCTTGGAATTCCCACGCTGCGTTCTGGGGATGTTCCTGACGCTTTCTTGCACTCCTCCCCTCGCTTTCTATCAATATTTTTTGCAGCTTTCTAGAAATTGCCTGGTTCTTTTATGGGGATCTTTCTATCCTTTCGTGAACTCCCTGTCAGGGAGCAGCAGGAGGGGATGCTTGGTGAGGGGAGCTGTGAGTGACCACAGCACAGATGGGACTGGAACCCACAGGACCTGTCTGGGGCCAGCAGAGCAGGGCTGGGACAGAGGCTGGTTCCATCAGCACCCAGACAATGGCAAGGAACAAAGGCATGTCCAAAATCCATCAGGAAATCCAAATGAGTATTCAGGAACAGCAGGAAATGGTTTGAAACAGGGACACCTACTTGGTGTAGCTCACATGGGCATGTTTGGAATAATTTCTACATTCAGTGTTTTGTAAAATCACTTCATTAGAAACTCTGTATTCCCCATCAAGTGACAAATGGCTTTACATTTTTTACATGAGATATTCTGTAATGTTAAATTCAGAATTTTCCATTTATAATACAATACAGAACTTATTTAATAATAGGATGTAGGCAAACTGTTTCTCCTCCCCTCTGGAAATGCATGATAAGTTATTCTGATACAAAAGTATTCATCATAAACTTAATTTAAAGGCATAGTTTCTCAGGCTGTATTTCCCTCTGTTTGGTACATTACCTACATATTTACTGGTCCTACAACATTTAAACCATGCACTGCAACTTACTTTCATCATTCCTGTTTAGTCCATGTGGTAGAAAATAATTGTTAAAGGTTCCACTACAGGTTTCTTATATTTTCTTTTTTTTTAGTTTAAAGTTGGTTACTACAAATATTTGACAGGGTTTTTACTACTACTGATGTACTGTTCAGTTCCTTTGCTAATTTTAGATGGCTGGCCAGCCAGTGTTTTTCAAAACATGTTTGAATGCCCTTGGACTCACACAGAGTCCAAGTTAATGTCTAGTGTGGGAGTGAAGGATGATTTTTAAGTCTTATCTTGACATTTTATGGGTATCCTCATTGCATAAGGAAATATGAAGCACATATCACATAAAAGAACATTTTTCCTAGGAGCTTTTATTATTTTAACTTTCATTATTTAGTATTTCATATTTAAAAGGTGGGGACCAATAAGTATTTAGCACATACACAGGCAAGAGAACAAACCTTCCTACACATAATTTGCCAGCTGCTACACAAGCTGTCGAAATACTTGCACATACAATTTTCATTGCTCTGTGTTGGGTACTAAAGCTTGGACATTCCTCACCATGAAATCACTACTAGAGACAGAATTCTACTGCAGAGGACAGAATTATTCCCTCCCCATCAGTATGACACATCCTGCAATTGCTCTTGCAACTCAAATGGTGAAGCAGAAACTGGGACTCCATAAACTTGCAGTGCCCCTCAGCTGAGTTAGCTGAGATGTGTTACACACTAAAACCATCTTCAAAAGATCCTTGTCAGCTTCTTTAGAGCTCAGACCCTGTGAACTGTCTAACCCACATCTGAGGTTCCCCAATAAATGTTAAGATGTGAAACACTAAAGTGAAGGACCTTCCATTATAATATGAATTTGGAGTTTCTGTTCTGGGAGTGTCATACCTATAAGAACATAAAAATCAAAATATAATACAGGTAAAGTACTGATACTTTAAAAGTACCTGTTCTAATAATTCTAATGCAGTATTCTTGGAGGCAGCTGTTCATACAGTGTATGGGAAGGTGTTTAAAAGCCTTTATGTAGATCTGGTTTACGAGTTATTTGCCGTGATCTTTGCTACAGGTGCCCTAGGAGAGCAAATCTGAGAGGCAGAATCACTGCAACTCAGCATATGTCTACAGACACCTGTGGCATGGCTCAGTTTTACTGTCCTCTGGCTCTCAATGCATTTGCAAAGTAAATACAATTACAATTAGTAAATACAATTACAAATTTGTAATAAGACCTAGTTTCCACCCCTTTGTAGACCATCTGTAGTAGTCTACAGCAGATTGAAATCCAGAGCACAGGTAAAACAAGGTGCCAAATAAGTTGGCATATGAAAAATGTCCTCAAGAAATTGAGACCACTTTGCTAATGATCATTTGATTAATGTTCTTCTGCCATTATGGCTCTCCAGCTAGGCCAGCATCACACCAGAAATCAGTGAAACTCTGCAAAAGCACATAGGCCAGTTTCTGGTTTAATTTGCCCTGTGGTAAGTCAGGAGAAAGCCCAATGAAGGCATTAATGTAAAACTCACATGAGTGAATGGAAAATCAGGCAATATTTCTACTGAATTGGGTTTTTGGGGTTTTTTTACTCAGAATGCCTACTGAGAATACTTTAAATTTTCCACCATGTACATGTGAAAGGGCTGCAATATCTCATTGTTAATCCTCTGATTTCATATTCACATGATGAATCTACATTGTCAAAACAGAATAAATGTCCACAGACACGCTTTTGGGTATTTTTTGCTGTCTACACAATTCAGGAAAATGAAAAGTAGACAAAACAACATTTTTGGAGTATGAAGACTCTTGCCAGGATTTAGAACAAAACATTTCCTTGCCAAGCTCTCCTGCTTTCCCAAGCCAGAAACAAACATCATAAAATAGTCTGACATAATTGCCAACCAGATTTTCTTTTCAAATATAATTCAGTCTTTGTGTTACAGACAAAACCATTCTGTTCAACACGTGTCTTCTCATCCCCACCATGTTTGATTACACAGCAAGCTCCTGACTTAAAGCCCATTGAAATCCATGGAAACATTCACATTCCTTACAAATTCAATTTTTTTCCATTTGAATTAGAAAGACAGAGCGAGAAACTCTGGCACAGAGTGGCCTTCTGTAGGTTATCAGTGGCAGAGCTGAGAAGGACTGGTGCTCCTTTCTCCTCCCTGGGAGGCAGGGAGCTGGCCATCTATTGCAGACAAACCCTGCTGGTGTCTGAGCAGCCAAAGGTGCTTTCTGTTTGCTTTGCCAGTTTGTTCTGCAGTGTCCCTGGAGGATGGAAGATGGGAGGGTCTCTGCAGGCATTGGGAAGCACCATGAGGTGCAGTGGTGGAAGGGGCTGCTCCCTTCACTGCAGCAGCACTGCACACACCTACAGCACACAGACTGAGCCTTCAGCTGCACCTTTCGAAGTCAAACCCTTCCTCCCACACTCTTCCTCTCAGCTGAGTGCTCATGCAAAGGCCTTTGCAGGAGAGGCTGGTTTGTAGCAATGACTACACCCTCCGGCTTCCCTTTTTTCTTTCACAGAATTCACTATTTGAAATTCTGCCAGCTGAAATGCATATAATAAAAACAACATAGTACTTCTCTTTTTTTTTTTTCCTAATTTTGCAAGGCAGACTTGCAAACTCACAAAACATTCATCAGAGATAACCTCAGAGAGACAACACTGCTCACCAGGGTGGGAAATATTGCTCTGCATTTCACAGAATCACAGGGTGGGTTGGGTTGGAAGGGACTTTAAAGATCATCTCATTCCACCCCCTGCCATGGGCAGGGACACCTTCCACTAGCCCAGGTTGCTCCAAGCTCCATCCAACCTGGCCTTGGACATTCCCAGGGATGGTGCAGCCACAGTTTCCCTGGGCAATGTGTTCCAGTGCCTCAAGGGATGAAAAGATGAGACAAGAACTTGTTAAAGAGCACTTTTTAACAAGGGGTTGAGACAAGACCTTAGCACTGTGGCTTTGGCCTGCTCCACTTTCCAGAGCTGGCTCTGATCTGGCCTTCACATGAAAAATTACCCCTCCATAAAGCACTTGAGCCTCTGCTGGTTATAGAGCCCTCAAAAGCCAAAGAGGATAGAATTTTTTTTATTATTATTTTAAAAATTCCAAGATTAACATCTCCACAACAGCGATTACACCGCTGTGATCAGTAATGAGGCGGTTTATGTTTGGATTGGCCTCAAAAGAAATATTCAGCAATTAAGAAGTTGTCATTCCATTCTTTTTTGAATGGGAAGCAAGATGGCTTTTCACACGTAAAGCTGCTTTATCTCTGGGGCAAGGCAAAGAACTATGAGACAGACTTTGCACAGGAAGGACAGCACACTTCAAAATCATGATTAATTTGCTGGACCTGCTGTCCCTGCCTCCCAGCAGTTGCTAAAATCAGGCTGAGATGCAGCACCAGAGCTCAGGAAGGGAAGGGAAGGGAAGCAGCAGCTGCTCCATCTGGGTCCCTCCACAGCGCCAACAAGACGTGTGACTGTAGCAGATCCAATCCAGGTTTTGCATCAGGGGTTTCAGGTACCCAGAGCAGCAGTGACACAGACCCCAGGAACCTTCTGGGAGGCCAGGTGACCCAGCTGGGCACAAGGAGGTGTGCAGGAGGGCTGTGTGTGCTGCAGCCAGAGCTCCTGAGGGCAGGGGGACCCACGAGCTGCCCGTCACCTCCTCCTCGGGGCACAGGGAGAGCCTGCAGGGCCCCCAGGGATCCTCTCCTGGCCACTTCCACTGTTTCAACTTTCATGTAATTGAGCTGATGTCACCAAAATATTAAGAAAACAACTTGAACGTTGTCACTCAGCATCAGTTAACGTGAATTCAAGTGTGTGTATACTTTATCTGCATATCTGAAATACAATCTCTTTTTGGGGACCTATGACTGATGTGACAACCTAGAGCAGTTTCTGCCTGAAGGGCAATTGCAGCTGGGCCAGATAATGCCCTGAACTTTTTATTTTACAGACAGCTTTTCCCTCCATACAGCTTCCTGGATGGCACTTATCCCTTTGTGAAGCATGTCCTAGTACAGGATGACACTTATCCCTTTGTGAAGCATGTTCCAGTACACCACTTGGTCAGGGGATTAGAATAAGTATTTTTTTCCCATCTTACTCATCCTGAAGGAAAAGAGGAAAAACACCAAGCAACAGCAACACATTCTGATTACAGCAACTTTCCAGCTCCTGCACTAATCATACAGACAGTGGAGGTTCTTCTTTCTTCTGGATCCATGACTACCATCTCATGCAAAATACACACTGCCTAGGAAATTCACTCTCACAGAAGAAAGCAGCAGGTGTTTTAAAAAGTTGCATGTAGAAGTTCTATATGGCTGAAAAACAATCTTCTTGCCCTAATGAATGAAATGTAATTAAGAAAATAAAACAGAAACAACGGGAAAGTAAGAAGGTAGTGAAAGAATCATCTTTCTCAGAGAAAGCTTTATAAACAGAGTAGTTTCTGGAAAAGAAGATTTGGAAACACAAACAAGGAATCTGCCTGGTGTGTTGAAGGGAAAAGTGTTTTGCCTACATTTTTTGGTAAATAGAAAGGATTTAACCAATTAACTATCTGGCTCCAGAATCACTCTCTTTTTGTTATGAAAACAGCTTGTAAAGCCCTGAACATATGGAGAGTGCAGGCTGATGTCTAAAAGTTTCAATAAAATACTCAGCACTGCTATATCTCAGAATTGCGTATTTGTCTAATGACAGAATGAAATAAATTGTTGCTCCCTCTTGTTTAAGAAGGATTGTGAAGACTGGATTGTGAGATGTCCTTATTTGCCCTATGAGGCAATTTGTCAGTATGCTTCAAATCCTTAACATAGGAGTCACTGGATTTATAGGAATATTTCAAAGATTTATGGTAAAATAGAAATGTGTCTGTGCTTTCCATCATTACATTATTCTCAGGCCACCACTACAAATGTGCTCTTTACAAACTGGTCCCCATGGAGTGTGTTGATAACACTGGTTAAAAGTGAAGGTCTGACCTCACCTCACAGCCCAACATATCAAGCCCTGGGCCAGAACCAAGAAAGAGAATCCTGACCCAGACTTCTGGAAAAGCTGGAGTTGTGATATTTGCTTAGACCCAGCGTGAAGCTTTTGTTTCCATTTATAATCTGGTAGTGGATGAGTATCAGAGGGAGAGGAGGAGGAGCTGGGGAGGGATGGGGGAGATGAAAACCAGCGTCTCTTTTGGACTCACATGTGCCAACAGAACTTCACACAGTGAATCACTTGTGGGCAGGGGGTGTTTTACAGCCCTTCTGAATTTCCTGTGGTGTTACCTCTAAAGCTCTGTGCATTCACAGTTGCATAAAACACTTCAATCCAAGTCAAAGACTGAAATTATTTACTGGTTAATTCTGTACAAACACAAGCCCATCAGAAAATGAGCTGCCTGTCCATATAAATGTGCAATTCTATTTTCTGTCCTTAAAACTTACTTAGGCTCAAAGGTTACTGATTAACATTGAAACTTACTGTGGCAATAATAGTTCCTGAAAATAAGAGGTGCACCATGTAAACTAGCAGAAATTGTTATCCTTAGTGCAAGATTGTTCAATAATATTTTGCTTTCTAGGAAAAAAATGCATGTATTTACTTATGGAAACTACCTCCAAGATAAGCATAGTTATGTTATATATGAACAGCAAATTTAGTAAGTTATATTTTTAGTTGTTTAATGGCCCTTGTATATCCATCTTCTGTGTAAAACTACTCTTGGAAACCTATGAACTTCAGTGCTCCTGGCAAGTATGACTTAGTAATAGTAAATTCCCCTTGTTGAGGCGACTCAAAGCTGATCAATGTACATAAAATGAAATAAAACCTAATAAAGATACTCTATATTCAAACTAAGGAATGACAGATATTTCAGATATTGCCAAAATAGTAGTTCAGCACTTCATGCCACCAAATTCCACTTTCCTTATACTCCCTGAAGCTGGAATTGTATTCAAAAGCCTATTAATTTCCAAGAAAACACAAATCACAAAATAAAACGAGAAGGAAAACCTTGACAAACACAGAAAATGCCGAGAGCAGAGAATTTGTGCTAACAATTCAAAAATAAAAATTAATTTTTAATAAACCTGGAAGAAAACTGTTTTCAGCAGAACACAGAGATGGGAAGCATTGCCCTCAGCTGCCTCTCCTGGCAGCACCATCCTGCTCTGTACTCTGGTGGGAGAGGCAGCACTGTGGTTCCACATGTCTGTGACACTCAACACCCTCCTGAGTGACCAGGTCTGCTGGTTGTGCCTCCCCAGTTCACTCGTGGAAATTGGCCTGTGGCCACAGCCCCTGTTTGAAGGCAGGACAGCTCTGGGGAGCTGCACTCAGCACCTCCACAGCTCTGGGGAGCTGCACTCAGCACCTCCACTCCTGCCTGGGGACCCTGGGGGAGCCACACAGAAAGATGTCCCGTTATGCTGATTTGGCAAAAAGGCTGCACGTCATGAGTGTGTCAGGTTGTAAAGGCAGAGCACATTGGCTGACAAATACCATTTGGGCACGAGGGGCAGCACTGAAATCAGAATTGTCCTCTCCAAAGGCTTCCAAATGGACAATTCTGAGAGAAAAAGACTAAATTTAACTGTTTCAGCAATACTTGCTGAAAGTGAGCTTTGTTTCCCCTTAGGCTGGGCAGCTTCTCCATCTCCTGTGCCCACAGCTCTGGGGAGCTGCACTCAGCAAGACGGTTTTTAAAACACTTGCCAATATCAAGCTCTGTAGTAGCATTTTCCATCTGAAAACAGCAACCATTTGTAAGAAGTGACCTAATAAAGCCACATTTCCCCCTGTATTGTGCCTAGTTTGCAGACTGAGGAACTCAAGCCAAGAGGAATTACTTTCCCAGAGTTTGTCAGTATTAAATCCGGAATTAAAATTTTGGATTCAGAAATCCTTGCCCACTGATGCAAATATTTCATAAATAATTAAATAACTTTACTATTTCCCGGGCTGCAGTGGGACCCGCGTGTCGTGTTGGAGCATCACTTGCCCCGTGTTTCGGGGTGCCCCGTTCTGCGACACAAGCACAGCCAAGAGCAGAGCCTTTGGAAAGCCCCATGCAGGGATTTTGCCCTCCGAATTCCATGGCACTGCCCCGGCTCAGGTACCGCCGTGTCGCTCCGCAGCCACTGGGTGGCACTTCACCAAGATTTTTTGGCTGGTGTCATCAGACAACTCCGCTTCGTTCTCATCTCAAACCGTTTGAAATGAAAACTGGTGATGCTGGCGAACATTTTACCTAATTCAGTGATTATTCCATATTCCAAAATCTCGACTTTTGAGGCACTGCGGCAGAGATGAAATCACCCCCTCTATTCAGAGAGTGTAAATATGATTAAATTTCTCTATGGCACTTGCAAACTGGGATCAGAATTAGAGCCCCACAAACCCACAATTTTTCTTGGTTTATGGCTCTGTTGCAGTGTGTGGAGTTACAGAACTGGGGAGCACTGGGCTCCTCCCAGCGTGCAGGGGGAGCGGGGCAGACAGACACGAAGCCTCAGCTCCCTGTTCCCATTCTGCCTTGGCTCCCTTCATGGCATGAGTCAGAAATGAGGCAGCAGAGACTGAAAAGCAGGGAAGGGAACATACTGAGAATAAAAGGCAGTGTCACTTGCTAAGCACACGGTGTCATTTTGGCCTGCTGTAGGTAACAGAGATGCTGTCGTGCTCAGCATTCATGGTTTAAAAGCTCAGTGTATTTTATCCTCAGGGTGACAACCCTCAGCTTTCTGATGCTTTTGACTTTGAACTTGGACTAAAAGTTCACCCTTGCAGAGGGTGACCCACTCTGAAAAGCGTTCTACTCTACAGCCAGACAGAAAGCTTTGCACGGTTTTGGTACCAACATTAAAGCAAGCTGAAATCAAACTAGAAATAATAAGCAGGAGGAAGCTGAGTCCACCTTACAAGAGGAGGCTCCAACTCCTTCTTTGCTTATCCTGACTGTACAAAGAGTACGCTTGTTTTCTTTAAACACATCAGGGTAAGGTTTGAAAACCTGAGCAGAGTAGAAGATAAAAAAAATGTTCCCAGCTTAAAGCAGGGGACAGTTGGGAAATCAGAAGAAGGTTTTTACGTTGCAAGCCAGAGAAGTTCCTGTCAGGAGAGTGCAAGACACAGGAATCTTTATTCATTGTCAAGCAGGCCTTGATAGTTACAGCCAGGAGAGGGATAACAGGGTAGGAATGATCCAGGGGCATCATCTATCCTGTACTTTCACCTGATGGCAGTTCAGAAGGACTGGCTTGGAGATTTATTGCTGAGCCCTGGGATTGGCAGACAATGCAAACTTCAAATTCTGGGGGAAATCCTGAGGGCTGTAAGATATTCAAAAGACATGCAGAATGAAGAGATCATGTGCTGCTTTTATGGCTTATTCTAAAATATTGTGCACTTCAAAGTACTGACTACGCTAACTCTTCTAGGATGATAGTTCCACCCTAGCAGCTGTAAACTCCTTTCTAAAGAGTTAATTGTCCTCTTTGCCTCAGTTCAGCTGATTATTCGAGTTTCCAGTAATTAAGATTGCATTTCATAATTCTCAGCCTTAGTGAATTAATGTTTACAGTTTTGCATGCCGCAAAAATAATACTTATCATTATTTTAATTAAATTTTTCATAAATGGCATTGGTTCCACTTCAGATGTATGTATAATGAGAACAGGACCAAGCAGATGCATCATTTATCATAAATTTTGATGCATTTTTTCTGCTAATTGGAGATACGTGGAACTGTTCACATGAGATGCAAATCTTGCTAAATTGTCTTCCTGCTTTTTGAAAAAAAAATCCTTCAAGCTAAAACAAGGAAATAATTCTTTATTCATCTTTACACTTCATTTCAGGCCATTTTGTTCCAGCCCTGACTTGGTTCTGAGAGTCTCCTTGCCTTGGTGTGTTGCAAAGTACACCAAGAATAATGAGGAGTATGCTTTTTTCTCCAGTGCTGCCACACATACGTTGTCAGGACTGCAGTACAAAGCAAGATTAAGTCTAATTCCTATCGTGTTATATCCTGACATCCAGAGCACATCACAACATACATATATTTTTTTTTAAATACTACTCCTTGCTGTTTTAATAGCACAGTTGTAAAGCAGTTGGCCAAATTCAGTCATCCCACTGAGGCCAGTGGGGTTTATTCAATTTACACTGAGGTAACCAAGCCATTTCTGACTCGTGGCAAATTTGACCCACAGTCCAAATAGTAAAATGTTTTGGGGCATTTTCTGTCCTGCAAATCATCATTTCACTGGTGGAGAATAGATTAATGAGATCCCATGCTTGGGTGCATGAGCCTCTCTCCACCTCCCAACAGAGTCTGCTTTGGGGGATAGGAGAGGGGACTGTGACAGGTCTGCAGGTAAAAAGTGAGTTTGTGACCTGTCTTGTTGATTTGTTGTAAGACTGGGACAGAGCATCAGGAAAGCTTTCCCCTGCACAGTCAGTGATTTACTGTGACTTGCAGTGATTTACCATTCTGTTAAGAGTGGGGAATAGACTTCCACAGAAATACACTGAGGGATGATCCAAATTTAAGAGAACATCAAAAGTTTCATCTTGAAAGGCTCGATTTAAGATCATTCCCTTTCCTTTCTGAGCACACACTAAAATGCCTGCTGTTATAAGTAAAGGTATTAATCTTTCTTTGCTCCTTCTTCCTTCTCAAATTCTCCCTTCCACTCTGATCTCTAGTTTAGGTCCAAATAGTTGCAATGAAACTTCCAGGCACAACCCAAAGGAACAGTCCAGCTGGATAATGGAGATCAGATTTCTGAGTGTTAAACAGCTTTGTTGTGGAATCAGTCAAAAGTTTTGAGAGCAAAAACCCCAAACACACACAATGAATACAGGCTTTAGCACAGTGCTGATATGCACAGGGACTCCATGCAAAATTAACATGCAGCAGGTGAGTTCTTTCATCAGAACTGGTCATTTTCATTGGTAGTGGCTTGTGGGAGGGAGCAAGGGGGCAAGAATAATGGCCATTTCTAAGGAATAAGGGCACATACACATTTACACACATCACCTGAGGAACTATAACATAAAGCAAAAAAACCCCACAAAATCTATAAATTCCAGGCAGCACCAAAATGCATGGCAGACTTGTCATCTTTGTGCCACCAGATTATTTCCACAATGGAATTAAATGAGTGAAATGTGCCTTCTACAACAATTCACTGCACAGTTCAGCATCTGCCCACACAGCTTTCCCTGAGCAGGGAAGTTCCCCTGCTACCTGCTCTCTGCACCTGTCTCTGTGTCCACTCTGTTGCTGAACCTTACTCTTCACTTTCCTATTTATTGATAACCACTGTGACCAAGGATGCCTGAAGCACCCGTGACAATCTGCAAATGACTTAGCATAGGGGGGAACAAGGAGGAACAGCTGAGAGCACTGATGGGAAAGGGCTCTGGGGCCAGCAGTGGGGAGCACGGGTTCAAACGTGAGGTTTGCAGAAAATTAGGGAGGACACTTAGAAGAAGAAGTTTTCACTGCCATGTATTTCAGCTCCTTTCTTTCCTGTTACAGTTGGAATGGACAGACCATGGCTATTTGCACATCATATTCCTTCCTGACTGGAATTCTCTTTGGAAGGAGTTGCCAAAATCCAATCTTTTTTTCCTCAAACCGGTCTTTATCAGATCATCTTCCAAAAACTGTACTCTCATTTTTATGGCTGCTAAATCATTTCCTCTGTGATTAATTAGGACCTCCATACTGACAATCCTGGTATGTTGGGTGGTATTTTATTCTCTAAAGGATGACTCACAACTGAAACAAGTATTTTTCACATTCTGTTACTGATTTCTAAGGGTATTGCTCTCATATGTTCCACCAGCACCCTTTGGCTTTTCTGAAATGTGGAAGTCAGAGCACGGGGTGGGTTGCCAAAAAATCCCCATGCATTTTCCCTCTTGTAAAGCTGTAGGAGCTCTGCCTGCTAGTGGAGGCAATAGCTGGTTTGTTCTCGGAATGGCTACAGCCTGTCCAAGAGCAGACTGTGGTTTCTCACAGAAAAGTTACTTTTATTCTTTCAGCTTTCTTTGTTGTCTCTCTTAGACCAAAAATACATAGCTGTTATTTGTGTTTGCCTAAAGAGAAGAGTGCCTGAACTGAAGGGAAGGGGCAGTCACAAACAAGCAGAACAGGATTTGACAAGACAGCCAAGCACTTTCACAACACTGGTTTCTCTTTCTTGTTGGTTCTCTCGAGATTTGTCTTCAAATCACCCCCAGATGAATTTCCATCAGTTCACCTCTCCTAGAAGGGGTTGTGTGAAATGGTTGCCAAGACCTGCTGTTGTCTCAGATCTGTTCCCTCCTGTTCTGTTTTGGTGGTGGGACAGCAGCCTCCAGTTGGATGTGTGCTGTGGGTGGGTTTTGCAGCCCTTGCCCTGCTACAGCCTGATGGTTAAATTGTTCCTTCAGACAGGCTTATGGCAATTTAATGACATACAAGTGCACGGAAAGGTCAGAATTTGGCTCCCAAACTCTACAGCAATGATTAATTCTTACGTAGGGCATTGTAGCTATGTAAGCACTTTGCAATGTCACTGTTCCTGTGTGACAGACAGCAAATCAGATGGAGCATGACCATGCCCAAGCCAGGGGGAGAACCCCAAGCTCTGGCTGGGCTCCCTCTCTGTGCTGCATTTTAGTATCAGTATCAGTTTAGTTGTGTCTGAGAGAGAATGGTGCAGCTCTGCTACCCCCAAAGCCTTCACCTGTTTCAGAGGTCTGGGAGTGCTAATCATGCCATTTGCTTGGAGATGCTGATTTTCATTACATGACCACCCATCTCCTACGACCAGGTCTGGAACCTCCAACTCATTTCACATAAGCCACCCAACAGCAACCAGGAGAAAAACCCAGAGGCTAAAACAGGGTAAGGAATTGGCATTTAGGTCATAGTAAGGCCTGCCCTTAGAGCACAGGGACTGACAATCAGATTAAGAACTACTGCTCTAATCAAATAATAACAGATTCTAATCTGTACTCTGGGATTTTGTCCCAGAACAGTAGGATTTGTTAAAACACCCTGAATTAAGCACCCGAATCAGGGTGATTATGATACGATTGGACACACACTACTCCAAAACTCCAAGTATAATGTTTTTTGTGCTTCTAACAGAGTTTTTGTGCTGGCACTAAGACCACATGAGGGCAGTGTAGGGGGGGAGTAAAATCCAGGGATATGAATTAAACTATAAACCTGATTTTCCTGCCTCTTCCTGAACTCTAGAGAGGTAGATCTGCCTACTGATCAGATTGGTCTTCAATTACCCCACAAACTACAGATGAAAGTTCAATACTTCCATTCAGCCTCTTCTTATCAGCACTGTCTCTCCTCCCTCCTTTATTTCCTTCACACCTGCTTGCAATATTCTCTCAGCTAGAGTTGTGTCTCTGAAGTGTCTCAGAGGTTGATTTGCTCTGCACACAGGCAATGATGGGGCTCCTCACAGAAGGGGAACTGTAAGGGAGAGGCAGAGTGCTCTGTCAGACCTGCAGTCTGGGGAGGTGAAGGTTTTGTGCTGGAGCACAACTGTGCTTAAACACCCATGGATTCCCTCATGTAAACCAAAAGGCAGATGTTCCTGGGAAAGCAAACAAAACCAATGTCCTTGCCTTTTGCCAAGTATAATTTGCATCTGATTTTGCTAGGCTAGGAAATATATTCTTTAGAAACTCTTAGGTAAGCCCCTTTCCCCCTCAAAGCCTCTGTAGAGTTCAGTTCTCTAACTCACTGGAACAGGTTTTTTTCCAGATGAAAGCAGTCAGAATTCTTAAAATCCTCTGACTCAGTTTTACTGTGAATATGCTCTTAACACATGCAATATGTACTTACGTAAACATGAGACTAGTAAGTTTGTCTGCATTGTTCCTGACTGAAAATTGAGCTCCTCTGTGATCTTAAATAGGTAAGTCTCCTTGGACAGAGTTGCATTATTCTGCAATTTCTTTACCTTCAGTTTTGGTTTCACAAGTAATTGATTATTTGAGAATAGATATTGCAGTTAGATGCAGTGATAAACAAGGGCTCCCTCTCAGACCCTCAAGGAAACATACCATCTTTTAATAACCACACTCAGTATCCTGTTCAAAAGTGGATTTTTATCCATTACACACTTCTTCTCGTGCTGTGCAACTCTCACTAAAGAATGGTATCATCTTCTGTTTCCACATTACACCCCCTGTACCATCCACATCATCCACAGCTGTGACACTGTGTCCTTGAAGAAAGCAAGGAAATTAATGAGATAGAACCTTTCTGTCCAAAATCCACGTTCATTGGCTTCCACAAAATCCTGCCTTTTGGAACATTCCTTCATGAAATCCTGCAAAAAAATAGAATATTTTCAGTCACAACTAATGGCAAGATCACAAGCCCACTACCTACTTCTGGATGTCACATAAACCTTTGCCATGAGTGTTTTCCCTTGTATCTGATCAATTAAATCCCATGTTAGGGCTTCATTTTGATTTCTATTTCCTTCCAAAGTTCCTATTTTAATACAAGGACCTGTTTTCTAGTGTGAGATCCAGCATGCCCAAACCCACTGTGCACATTTTTATTTACACACAGGCTCATCCATCCTCGGTCATAACAGGAATCTGATCTCCCTCATACACAATTCCTGCCCACAGAGCCACATCACAGCAACTGGTCATTAGAGGCAAAAGACTGGTCTCTTTTAGAGGATGACAGATCAGCCTTTGATTGAAAACCACCCAGGATCTGGGCCTAAATCCTCTCTGTCTTTCTCTTCTGCCTCTTCTTTGCTATAATTTGAGAGGCCATTCTGCTGAGTTTGGGTAAATAAATGTTATGGTTGTCTCACAGGGAGAATAGCATTTAGCTCATAATAGAGGCTTGTTATTTACAGTTAAAAAAAGCCTATTCTGAGATCCTGTCCTGGATGTCTAAATGCATATGTGACTTATATAGTGCATTTTGTGTATTTTGGCACAAGAATGTGGCACACAATGATCTTATTTAGCAATATTTTGAAGAACCTGCCAATTTTGAAAGAACAGCCATTCAAATATGTGACAGAGCTGTGCCTTCTGTGGAAGAGGATATAAAATTGAGAATTGTTGGCTTGTTTCATTACCTATCCACTGTTTCTAAGGAGGGAGTCTTCATTAACATCTTTTTTCAATTTTCATTTTATAAAATAGTTCATGCCAATCTGGAACATATCATCAAGTAAGGCCAAGTTGGGTAAGCACATGTTTTTTGTATACAATGAGAAGTACATTGTGGTCTGAATTCTGTTCGGACTGAAGTCTTTTACTAAGCTGCTTTTGTACAGAGAGGTTAGAAAAAAGGCTTAAAATTAGCATAAGATCTCTTGTTGCTTATGAATGAGAATATTAGTGAAAAGGCTGATGGGTTTGCATAAGAAGTTTAGAAATCTACTGTTATTCTTAATATCCAGTGCTGGTCCTTCAAGTCAAAAAGAACTGGCTCATCCTGGGGCTGCAAATATTGCAGTGTTGAGTCTCCATTATCTGCCACATCAGAATGAGAATTGCTGACATGTAAATTTTATTGTCTTTGAATAGGTTCTCCAATATAATTTAATATTGGTGAATTGAACTATTATTGAAAGGCAGGGAAAAGTTGTGGATTGTTTCTGTTTTGATTAAAAAAAACACTGATTTTTCTAAGTGCTCTAAATGTTTATATTCTCCTGAAATCCAAATGATTATCTAGAGTTCTGCTGGAACTGTTAATGATGTTCTCACTGTTTCCCTTTCTCTTTTATTGATGGATTTCGGTGTTTTCTCCTAAAGTTCAGTGAATGATAGACAAAGTTCCAAAATCCAAAATGAGAGAACTAAATGAGGTTCAGGCACCATCCTAAAGCTCTGTTGTGATTTTGACTATTTAACATCATATTGTAACATCAATGAATGGATACTTGGCAAGATGGACTAAAACAGATGTTGAAAGAGGAGAACTAGTAACCATTTAACTGTGCAAAAGGGCTCTGACATGATTTGGAGCCTGTGGGAAATGTGATATGAGTGGTTATTGTTGTGTCTGCCAATTAAATAAAGCTCATCAAATTATTCATAGCAAATAAAGTCTGTTGCAAAATGAGTCCCTTTTACTCACAGCAGACTGTTCAAAGATGCTTCAGTCTCTCTAAATGCACATTTTTTTTGTCTGGGAGGGATCAGGAGCATCCACAATGCTCAGCAGTCCTGCTGATGTGCATGATATGACTTCTTTTATTTTGTTCTTTTCCTTGATGACAAACATTGACATTTGGGAGGAAATTGATACTTTCAATTTCAACATTAAAGAACAGAGAGAGCACTAATACATCCTAACAGCACTAAGAATAGATCCTAGTAATGTATAGAAGCATTACCACAATAATTTCAGATAACTAATGAACTGAACACTTCTGGTTTAAATGCTTCACATTTAGGAAAGAATAAATGCAGGGATTTAGAGTTCTGGTACCAGTCACACAACAACTAACAGATATCACATAGTCATATCCAAGTTTACAGGAACACCTCAATACAGCACACAATACTTTAAAACCCATGGATATTTGTGCTGTTTTCTGAATGCTGCACTTCCTCAGGGGTTTGTGCTGTGCTTTACAAATCCCCAGCCAAAAGGCCAGTGCTGAAACCATTAGCTCCAGTTTGGAGATGTCAGCTGCATTCACTGAGGCAGAATAAAGCTGGGGAGCCCAAACCACCACGGGATTCCTGCTGCCAAACCTCTGCACCCAGGCTCCCACGTGGGACCTGACCAAGGCAGAGGGGATGCTCAGCACAGCAACCATCAGCCACGTGCTCAGAGGGGATGGGAGCAGGGCAGGGGCCTGGGCTCAGGAGCTCACCAGCCCTCTGGACAAGGCTGGATCTTCTCTCTTCTGCTAAGTACTGCTCTGATTTACAAGATAGTAATGCTATAATTTAGTAATAGCTTTAGTACTGGAAATAAATGTGTGATTTTTCCTGACCACAAATCTGCTGACCAGTGAAAGGCAAGGACGCTGCTCCTACGTGGGAGAATGGGAGCACAGCTTTGTACTTGCCAAACTCATCTACAGAGAGCAAATTGCCCAGCTCTACACTGTAGTCTACTTTCAGGCTGTATGAAAGGATCAGGCAGAGCTTCTGATTGCAACACAGAGACAAAGGTTAATGAAAGCCAAGACCTTGGGGTCAAAATGTGTTCCTTGCTGCCACCGTAACCACTGTGTGGATTGGAGTGCTCTCTTGCCATGTGGCACTCCCACAGCTGGGACAGTTTCACAGAGACAACTTCTGCAGTTAGCTGTTTGTGTTTAGACTGTTCTGGGGGGTTTTAGGAACACTGTGCAGTTGAGCATCTAAGCTTAGAAACACTCTAGGCAAGCAGTTCAGGTGCTGAGAGCACCAGAGAGCAAGGATTATGCTGTAGTGAAACAGCGCAGTAGGAAGACAAAGCCTATAAAAGCCTCTTGCTCATATCTTACACTGTTTCAGGCTTTCTCTCACCTTTCAGGCAGGGTATGGACTTTTTAAAGGTTGTTATAACATAATAACAAAATATAAAACCTTAAGAAAGTACGCATAGAATTGCTGGAATATTTTATCAGAGTTTTCAATAATTTATCTCCTTTACTTCTGGGAAAAACCCAACCCACCTGCATGTCACTAGGTAGCCTCGTTATCCAGAAACAGGGATCCAGAAAGCACTGAGCCTCCTGGTTTTGGGAAATCTCCACTCTCTCTTTGCTCCCCATTTTGCTCTGTAATTTTGCAATGCTCCTTAGTCAAAGTACCTTTTTCACAACAATCAGTGGCCACAAGCTCCACACCCTCTGTCCCCAAACAGTCTCTTTCTTTCATCTTTGACAGCCCTGAATGCCAAGTTTTCCCTGTTCAGTGAACACACTTCATCACCTGCCTGTTCTAGGCCTGAAATGATTCCTGTGATAGCAATTATACAGACAGCACCTTTTGTCCCCAAGCCTTTTAAACAAACTGAAGATATACATGCTTTGTCCAGAGGTCATTTAGTCTGCTGTGGAAATGCAGCCAGCCTTGCTTGGAAATGCAGCAACAGTTAATAGTGCATAGCAATATAAGAGCAGTTTAGGTCAGCAAACTATGAATGCATTTGTTCCTAATGAAGCTGCTGCTGTCATTTAGGAAAGGAGTAAGCAGAATAATTATTCAGTTTGGAGTTTGGCCAGGAGACCAAAATTAACAGCATTCAGGGTTCAGTAAAGATGTTCAAGTGTTTGAAATGGGCACAAATGACGTGGACCTTAGTTTTAACTTCCATTTGAAAGATGGATGAGCAGGTCATTTTGCCATCAATGGGTCCCTAATTGGTTTTCCTCAAAGCATTTTTTTGATCAATACTTTCTACTTCTTTGTGTAACAAAGATTCTGCATTCATCATCTCTCACTCCCTCTACATTCCATGCCTTGCAATCCCTCAGTTATAAACCCCATGCCTTAGTAAGGCACAAGTGAAGAAACTGGAGTGATTTTATTACAGTGTGCACACTAAAAGGCCTTCATTTTTAAAAACCAATAATTTTGTCTTGTGCTTATGAGGAAAATCAAGAATGTTTCCATCCAGTTGTTTTAGAGCAAATTCAGTTTCTGTTAGAAGCTGATTTTTCTGCTTCCTCACCAAAACAAAGATTGGAAAGAAAAGTGTCCTTTGTCATTTTAACTGGATGGCTCATTGGGAATTTGGATGCCCTAGGATTATTTGTGGTTGTCCCAGGTGAATAACTGTTTCTATCCCTGTTCCATGTCACACAGAGAACCTTATGGTTGCTCAACTTCTCCAGCAGGGCACAGGGCAAGGCTTTGGCTTAGTCCTCTTGGTTTATTTGCTGAAAGCCAGGCTTCTCTGACCATGAATCAGAGCTCTAAATACTCCAGACATGAACGTGGACACAACTCACACATGACTATTTGCAAAACCAAAGCTGTAGTGCAGAAAAACACTTATATGGACAACATTTTTTTATTCAAGAGGAGCACCTTTCACTCACAATCTTTCAGCCTGGAATGTGCTGCATCCACATCAGTAACGTGCTCTTTGCAAGGGGAGCACACCAAGATTGCTGTAGCAGCAAAGCCATGTGAGTGCAGCCCTAGCCAGGCCTATAATCTGCCTCTGATCCCGGCAGCAACCTCCCACTGGCATAATTGATAGGTCTGGTTCCTGCCATGGAGTTCACAGAGCCCTACATTTACACTCTGACCCACAATTATATTTAGAATATACACACACCTCTTCCTGCACAGAGAATAAAAAGCTGCACAGTACATCTTTCAGGAAGGCTGTAAAGATCCCACTCATCCGCCCCTAAAGACAAAAGTCCTTTTCAAGGTTTTCCATCATGCTGTGCAATAGCTGCTAATGCTGTCAGCTTTCTCTATGTATCGTACAAAGAAGACCAGGGAAATAACTTGGATACAATTTCATTAGCCAGGTAAAAAATGTCCTTTCTTACAGCAATCCAGTTATTGAGGAAGTACTGCATGTTATGAGATATGACCAAGATATTTCTTTCATCAAACGTAATGAAGCTGGAACAAACAATGTGAGACTTGACATATCTGTGAGTTTTTTTACCTCAGGAGGCCAACAGAAAGCAGAAGGCTTCATCAAGTTATTTTATTATAAAAGTGAGTGATATGCATGTTTAAAACATGCACTGAGGGAATGAGAGGCTGCAAAATATTAAAGTAACCCTAGACCACATTAGCATAGCCTTGATCTGCAGGAACAGGACTGGCAATAAACTTTAGCTCAGTACTGGTTTTTTAAACTTCACCACAGTTCCTTGTAATATCCTTTGTTATGTCAAATCGTAACTTCAAATGCAGTGAGCAAATTGCCCCCTGTGTTTAAGTCTGGTCCTGATTTATACAAAAGGCACATTCTGTTTCTTCAAAGGTTGGCTGAACAAAGTCCAACATCTGTAGACAAAGGATGCTTTTTTGGTTCCAAGTTAGCAGTTGAAGTTAAAAGACGTGATACTTATGTTGCCTTTACTTAAAATTGTTCTACCATAGCAATCTAGAAGGGAAATCATAAAAATTCTCTAGTAGGTCTGGAATAAAAACATTATTTGGGAGTGTTTTTAAAGGGCATTTGATTTGTCATCACCAAAGGCAGAAGATCAGTATTTCTTCAAGTGACCAGAGGGCCTGTCCAGGGAAAAGAACATGCTCACTGCTGAAATGTTCCATTTTCCATAGATCTGAGCTTCTGTCACTCAAAACAGTACAACAAATCTTGAAAGAAATGGAAAAACAAAACCTGTTTCCCAGCAGGCACTGTAGGAACCACTGCAGCTTTTAATAGATCTATGGTTTTATATGTATTGCAGTTCCCCCTTTGGCAGCCCACGTTTTTAAGGAATCTTTTTCGCTTTCTTCTGGGACTGAAAGTTTTTTCTCCTCATAGGCCAGCCTGTTCCAGAAAACAACAGTCATGGCATTTTGCTGCTGCTTGGGAAGAAGGTGAGCAGAGCTCTGCAGTGCTGGTGTGTGGTCAGGGACCAGGAGCTGCCTCCCAGGGCCCAGCCCAGAGCTCTGCTGCACCCGTGGCATTCCAGCTCATGCACCCAGACACATTTTGGCTTCATTCCTTGGGATACAGGGTCAATTGGTTTAAAAAGTCAGGTTTTCAGGGGGGTTCCTTCTCTGCACCCACTGGTCTCAATGCACCCCATTTGCCTGGACAAAATCCAAGCCATTCACAGGAGAGCACCACTCCTATGCAAAGGCCACAGTGAAAACAGGTACCCTTGTGGGGAAGCCCTTCCTCCCAGAAATGATGGTACACACGGATATTTTGCACATTAGGGCACTGCCAACATTCTATGACATCAGCTCTTACCACACTGTGCTGACTGGGCCATGCAGTCCCCTACCAGTGGCTCTCACCACAAACCAAGGGCTCAACACAGCCTTGATTCCATGGCTTTGATTTAGCAAATCACATGCACCGAATGAATGAGGAGATTTTGTCTAAATCCTTATTTCAAAGTGATTATCTAAATTATTTGTTATCATATTCTGTTGTATTTTGATAAGCATTTAATTTAACATCAAGTAATTTTTTCTTCTTAGTAATGGGATCATCTTCTGCCAAAAGCAATTCCTTTTGCTTGCTTTTTATTGTTTTGTTTCATAGAATGAAACCATTGCCATGTAATCCAGACTAATTGCTTCCCTGAGAATCTCTCAGCAAAAGACAGGGATACATGGCTCAAAATATAATACAAGCAAAATACAGGATATCCAAACCTGCTCTCATAATTCCTGATGAACACTGGCTGTATGTGATATGCTTTGTATCAGTATAATGGCCCTCCAAGGGCTACAGCTGCAATGATTTGCCAGGGGTACAGCCTGGATAGCCCTTGCTATGAAATCTAAAATGGGATACACAGCCTGCAATTCCAAGTAAAAGCTTCATTTCATTATGCATTTTGTTCTCCTCAAAGGGCACAGGTATTGCAATGCATGAAACAAAGCCTTGAGAAAGGGGAAAATAGTACCAAAAATCTGTAGCTAAATCAAATACAATCTGGGAAATACACCAGTCCTTTGACTTAGACCAACCCTGCCTAAGTCTAAATGGAAAAATGAGACATAACCTTAAACCCCTTCTTAGGGAGTGAATCTGGTAAAAACCACCTACTGTTGAACCTCCACTTCTTTCAAACTTGATTGTTGTCAAAGGAGAGGAATTAGAAGACAATTAAAAGCAGGAATATACAGTTTCTTTGAAAGTTATGCTTCAGGTTATGCTGGTTGGAATATGTCAGAACTGTTCCTGAAGTTACATTATTTCTTTAAGTGTTCACGATTTTTGCTACTGTGAAATTTTCTAAGATTAATTCCTAACAAAAATTAACATCACCTCACTGGGTTCCCCAGGGACAAGTGTAAAAGCTTTTATGCAGGCTTTTTTTTTTTCTTTTACTAAATAGAATTACAGAAAACTTCTGCACCCCTTTCAAAATTTACATTATATATGACCTATAAAAATATAATCACATTCTCATTTCTTGATTTGAATTTCTTATTTCTGCAGCAAAAAGGAGTGGAAAATGCGACATTAAATGTTCTACTCAGCCTTAAAGTATGAGTAAATGACTTTTTTGAATTTTTTGTGTTAATTTATCTCCTGACAAATACTATACAGAATGGACAGGCAGCGGTAACATTTTGAAGAATTTATTTGCTGCCATTTGAAGGCTCTCATTTCAGAGCAAATGGAATTCAGTTTTACCTCTTTTGCATTAACAAAACCTGATGTATTTAAAGTGTAATAACTTTTGTAGTATTTCACACAGTAATTTCACTAATCTGGAACAAACAAACTTGAAGACACATTTTTTCAATACAGATTGTGGTTGTCAGAAACACAGTAAGTTTTCCTAAAATAATTAAGAGGATTAAAATGGTGCTGTAGTTATACAAAGAAAAAAAATCCCAAATTTTGAGTTACAAATTGCTTTCCAAATATTCTTCTAACCCAAGATTCAAGATCCTGAGCAAAGGTGCATCTTTATTAGACCTTCTGTATCAAAGTGAAGTTACTGCATTTCTAATAAATTATGCATTTCTGTAATATGCCAGTAACACAAAAACCCCACAACATATTTTGCATTTACAAGACTTCTCAGAACCCATTACAAGCAACTCTTACATGTAACTCAGTAAGATTGTAGACCAGATAGAGTGCAGAATCTGACCTAACAAATATACAACATAGAGAGCATTTATCCAATTCTTGGCAGAAATTTTGAAAAGGTTTTGTTTCGTGCAACATTTTCCAATCTTTTTACTTACCTCTCTTTTTTTTCCTAGAGGAGGTGCAAGTCCCTGAGTAATAAATTCAGATCTACCATGAATGGACTTTCTTTTCTCAGTCACCTTTAGGAAATTGCCCTAAGCCAGTGGTGTAAGTTTGAAAACATCGTCAGTGTATTGCAACAACACAAACATTCCTGGTTACATCCAGATTTTAGAGTTATCTCCCACAATACACCTTATGGCTGAAAACCACTCCTCTTGGCATTTTGAGGGAGGGCAGGGCCTGAGTTCTTCCCTGCCAGGGTACAGAACACAGGTGAGGTGCTTACCTGAGGCTGCTCCCAGCACCTGCCCTGTCACACGTGTCCCTGCAGTGTCACCTGAACTGGCTGTCAGGCTCGAGCTGCAGAGCACACTGACCATCTGGGAGGGAACGGGACAAGAGAGGTTTCCAGCCAATAGTCTGAATTCTTCAGGCAGGAAATCCCAGTACGAGATGCCAAATTGAACTTGGGATTTAAGAGCAAATAATAATTTTGAAGTTCTAATTAGAACACAGAAAAGCAAAGAGGACGTAGCAGGACATTGAGCTATTAAATGTCCAGGGGAAAGGTCAGCTGCCTGTTCTGCGCTCTTCCCAAGGCTGGAGGGAAGGCCCTGGATTCCATGGGTTTCATGCCACATCATGGTGAAGGAACACAGATAAAGAGGAACAGGTCCATGGTGCCATAGAAATTATGGACTTAGAAAGGTTTGCACCTGTGGATGAGGCCTTTGCACGGTTCTACCCTTCTCCATAGTAAATGTATTTTAGGCTGCTTTCCTATTGCCCAATCACCATAAACCCATTAGTCACCTTGAAAACTCATGAGACTGACACCAGTGCTTTGCCCTGTAAGCTATTCAACAAATAACACGTCACACATTATGGTTTTGGAAAAGACAAGCATCATGTTCCCAAATCAGAAGCCCTGGAAAAACTTGCATGAAGTGAAACTGCAAACCAAGGCAGGACAGAGCAGTGAACTTGAGCAACTGCTGCAATCAGAGCTGAAGCAGGGAGGGCTTGAGCAAAGAAACCTGATTTTGGCATTGGCTGTAGGAGCAAAAAGCCCAAAGATATCCCCTGCAGCACGTGGTGGAACACAGCCCTCCTGTGTGTGCCTCTGCTTGTAGAACAGAGCCATGGCATCCCCTTCTCTGGCAGCAACCAACATTTCCCCAAAGCCCACAGAAAGCTGACCAGCCCCAGAGATTGCAAAATGTATCCTGTGAACATTCATGTTCATTTAAGAGGTATTCATTCCACAGGGAGTTCTGAGGTGTAAAAATAGCAGAAATATGCAAGGGGGAAAAAAATGTTCAACCTTTTACTCAAGCTTTGCTCCCATCTGTTAGACTGAAGTATTCAATTAGATACAAAATTACTACTTTGACTTCTATAACACCTTCAGAAAATAGTGTCATTTAGAGCCTCACCACACTCCAGAAAAATAAGCACTATTAAACTAGCAAATGGGACATCTGAACCAGTAGAAAGTGAAGAGACTTACCCAGGAGCTAATGGTAGCAAATTGGAGCCCCAGCGAGAAACCAGATCCAAAGCCCTGGTTCCCAACCTCACATTTAAAACACTGGGTACAACGTTACTGCTTCCAACCTGACTGATTGTGGAATTATTTAAATATGCTTCTTAATAGGCAGCAAAACTCTTCAAAAAAACCAGCTTGAGGAACAAAAGGCTACTTTTCCCTGCTTTTTTTGCTTTCCAGTCTGGAAATGACATTAATGCTGCCATTGAATACACCTGCTTTGGAGGTGTTTTCTAACACAAAATTACTGGTGCTGCACAGTAAGTGGTACATTATTTTTCTAAGTGAGCTCCTTTTAGCAGTAAGCAATAGTACAGTAAGAGGGAGACACATCTAGTTTGCTTGAGAAGCCCATGCTCAGGTGAGTTGGAACCATGGCTCACCAGTGCCAGGGACGAAGGAAAGAGTAAGGGAGGGAATTATCAAATCAAAAAGATGCAAAAAGAAAGACAGAATTGAATTACAGCAGCACCTTTGCTGAGGGTATGCTTGATCTCATTGATATCCTGGGATTTGTCACTTGATAAAGATATCCTGGGATTGCCCTCACTGTAAAAATGTGCAATTGGAGCATCAAAAATCTACTTCTTATCACCTGTAATTCCTTTTAGTAACTATGTAGGCCAAGTTTTTAAAATATTTCTCATATTCAAGAAGGTTTATGAGCTCTCAAGTCAATTTTGCAGGACACTGTACCCCTTTAATGTTGTACTGGATACTGCTCTGTCTCAGAAGGCATTATGGACTCTTCTGGTGAAAACTCACAGTGAATTATAGAAGAAAACAGAACAAAAGTAAAAATTCAAGTAATCCCCAAGTCCCAGGTCTTTGATGTCATATATCCCACACCTATCTGCAGGTGACTGAGCAATGAAGGCTGACATTCAGTCCTGCATAAAATGCATGAAAGAACCCCAAGGAGTGAATTTCGTATGTGTTTGCAGTGGGTGTTATGGTCAGACACACTGTTGTGCTTGTTTCATTCTCCTCCTTCATATCCCAAGCAAGTTACTAAAAGAGAAGTTTTGCTCTCATTTTATTTGAGTTTGTCTGTGGCAGCTCTTTTGGTTATTGCCCTTATTACACCCCCAGTGCCCAGCCAGTCCCTCAGCACTGCTTGCCTTCAGCTTCCTCTTCAAAGCAAAGGCACTTCCCGAGCACTTTGGTGAACCACAGCTACTCAAAAGCCACAAGCACAAACTGGTCATTTGGCAGAGAATATTCTTCTTCCAGGACTGACGTATCAGCCTTTCTCAATTAGCACTTAGGGATGCAGCATATGCTCAAGGGCTTGTTTGCAGTGCACTTGTCTGCAAGAAGTGTGACTCCCAGATGGAGAACGAGCTTTGTCTTATCCATGTTGCCACCCATAAAATGTTTCCACACAGAAATGAAGGAACACAGGGGAAAAAAAAAAGGCAAGTAGAGCTAGAGAAAACACCCTGGTGGGGTTTCTTTTTAATGGTATGCCTGCTTTTTTGGCCTGTTCCAAAAGGCCAAAAATGAATCCCACAGATGGAGGGTGAGTGTTAAAGGCCCATTGAATACTGATATGTTGCTAATCTGTTAGAACAGGAAACATCTGTGCTAAATGCAGTGCTTAATAGCTCTTCCCATTTCAGCTGTGCAACATCAGTATTTACAGGACACTACCAAGAGATTGTTTGAATTCATGGTCACGGTCACTTCAAATCTAATACTGACTGATTTGTTGCTGTGAATCATTTCAACGTCTATGGACGTAGGAATACCAATGTACTTAATCAATTATTCTGTGGTTTATCCAGTCATCAAAGATCTGCAGTTCCAGAACTAACAGAGAAACAAGTCTTTAAATTCTTTCTAGTGCATTACATTCATTTCTATTTATGTGGACACAGTCAACAATTCTTTAATCAATCTGGAACACTTTCAGGCACTGTTTTAGACCAGATTTTCAGAAAGTTTGGGGAAGATTTTAAATGCATGTTTATCCTAACTGATGCTTAAATTATTTAAGTCTTCTTCATCCCTCAAGCAAGCCAATTTTCTATCCTATAATCTTGTCTAATCTTTTAGAAATGTAGGAACTGCCACAATACATCAGATCCAAGGGTCTACCCAATCCAGGTTCTGCCAGGACTAGCAAGAGCTGTGTCAGGCCCTGGAACAAACAAAACATTTGGGGTCAATAATGAACCACCTTAAACAACCTGTTCCTCTCATCTACTCTGTATATATTAGTCCTATTCTTCCTCTTCCAGCTTTCTTGTCTATTTGTCCTTCCCTTTTTGCAAAAACTCAATTTCAGTGGCAGCAGCTCCACAGAGATCCAGGTTTTGCTCCTGTGAGCACGATAAGTTCTAAGAGTCATCATCAGTCAGCACTTGAATGTTTAGTGTTTTTCAAGTTCCTTTACTTCCGCATGATTCTCTGCCTTTTAAGTGCTTTCTTGTGCATCCTCTTCAAATATGTTACCTACAAGAAGCCCTGGCTGTCTTGTCCTTGCTGCCTTCTTTATCCATAAGAGCCACCAATCAGTATCTGAGCCAAGCCTGCTTTCTGTTTGTTGTTACAAATCCTCCCTCCCCAACACAGTAGCTGGAAAGGGAAGGGAGAGAACACTGTTGGTTTTCCTGTGGATTCACCTGTTTCAGATGTGCTTGTTTGATGTGAGGGAGGTGAACAAGCAAGGCAGCTTCAAAAGGCATCGCTCTTCTGTTGGTTTTGCTTAAAACCATAAAGCTCAGTCCTTGGGGTGGGGGGAAAGGAGGCTGGGCTGGGTCTCATCCTTCCAATGAGCTTTACTGCAGGTGTTCATCTGTTTCTGACACAGACCAATGAAGGGAAATGTCCTCAGCAGGCAGGCTGTGCTTTCCAAAAGCACATCTGCACAGTTCCATCTCCCAACACCACAGTGGTGATTCGTGGCAGACTCTCTGCATATCACAGCTCTCTGAAAAGGCTGCTGTAACAATGATAAATTCCATGCAAAATTTTACAGGCCGTGCAGTCATCCCAGAAAGAGCTCACTGGCAACAGTGAAAATCCAACAGAAGACAGAATGCAGGTGGATAAAAAGCCTGCAGCTGCACTACCAGTGCCAGAAGTGCAAACCCACGTGGGTGTTTCACCCTGTCTGCTGAAGAACAGAACTAATTGTGATGAAGGGCAGGGAGCAGGCCAGCTCCTCACCTCCTGTAAGGCAGGGGCAAGAGCAAGCACACAATATTCTGCACATAATGGAAGAGCAGGGGCAGTCCAGATGTGCTGGGATTTGTTCTCCCCTTTTATTTGGTTCCTCTCATCTGTGCTTTTCTGATTTGTCAAGCTTCCAGACACATACCCCAAGTGAACACAGCATACCCATGAGAAGGACAAACACACAAGCCAAGAAACAGCATTCCTCTAAGGCAATGAAACAAGTAATGCATTGTTACAGAAAACACTCAGCTAACATTGAAGTAAACAACCTAAAAAATGCCTTTTTTAAGTTGGAAGTAGGAGCAGATGACCCACTTATTGTCCAACTGCATTTATGCTTGGCTGTTGTATTTGGGTTCTCTTCTTTGTTTGCAGCTGTTTGTAATAGGAATGACTCAGTGTAGCATATTTCAAAAAATTATCAAAAGGCACAAATATACAAAATGTGCCAAAGTTGAACCAAAACTTAAAATTGCAGGAATGCAACACCTAATCCCAAATGTGCATCCAAGGAAAGTCAGACAATATTCTGGGTGATGAGTCATGGAAGAAGACTGCCTTATCAGGGGCTACAGAGTATGAAATGCATCTTGCAGCAGAAACTCATATTTCACAACACTCTGCTCATGCAAATGAGCAGTTTTCTTTCATATCAGGAAACAAAGTTTGCTTTTCAATTATTTAGTTGTGAATTTAATACTGAAAACTCTGATGGCTCCATAACTATTGCTGTAAAGGAAGTTTCATACTGATGCAGCTGCTGTCTGTTTGACATAGGCCATGAATCCACACACAAAACTCCATCTAAAGCTGTCTTTTCAGAGTTATTTGATATTTAAAAATCCTAGGAAAGATAAAACAGGCAGAATAAATTCTGAATTTAAAAACTGCATTAAAAATTCAACCACATAAAAATTTTCTTGCTCTATAACCTCAGATGTATTAGCATAACCATCAGATGAATCTTTTTTCAGATGCTAGTGGGTTATTATGGGAACACAGGGTGGATCCTCAGCTGGTGAAAATCGTTAGAGCTGCACGGAAGCCAATTTATGGTAGCTGAAGTTCTGGCCCATAAAATCTCTTCTAAACCTGAAAGAACATCTTGTACTACAGGATTATTGGTCTTCAGGTGATTGAAAACCATCTTGATGAAAAGTGTGGTCTCGGGGAAAGAGCAGGACTGCATGCCTGACAAATTTCTGCCCTGTGTTCCTTTATTTAACTTGATTAGAAAGCTACATTTGAAGCAAAAACTTGCATGGTACAATGCATCATTAGTCACATGCTGCTCCTCAATAGTGAAACCATCAATTTTATTTTAGATGTGAATATGTGCAAGAAGTCTGACTATAATTGGAACATTCGCCAAGAAGCAGATGGGGATGGTGATTGAGAGTTTACCTCCTGGGTATGTGTTGTACAAGCAGCATCTCAGCAGAGGAGAGAAGGTTATCAAGCCCTCTTACAGTACATGAAACCCATGTATAAACATACAACATAAGCTAGAAATTGGGGCTTGGACACTGTGTGTTTAAGGAAAGACACCATTTCATGTAAAGTAGGCAAAGCATTCGCCTCCATGCAATACTAAACATGCATTGTATCTGCTTCACAGAGGAGCAGTTTGGATTATCTACTTCTAAATTTAGAATCACTACAGTAGGTATGAGTGATTTCAATGCAGATGATGAAGTCATGTGCAAGTGCTGGGTGTTGTGGGAAGGAGAGATCCTATCTAGAGAATAGCTATTTGGGGTTTTTTAAATGGATCCTTTAAGTTTTAAGGGTAGTTCATTTAACCATAACCACATTTAAACCTTACATTTAAGAACTTCATTTCAGATATGTTTTAAGAATCAAGGTTTTTGCAAATACCAAATTATCCACTTGCCTTACCCAGAGCATGAGTAACAAACATATCCTGTTCTAAAGAATAAACCTTCCACTGACTCTTGAAAGCCCCATCAGGACACAGTGGAACTTGCATATTCCAGGTGTCATTTTCCTACCTCAACCTCCCAGCTTTCCTGTATAGTCCTCGAGATTCCTGTGCCTTGGTTTTCTAGTGCCTGTGTTTACTCTGCTGCTGCAAGTTTTGTCATTGCCAGTGGCACAGGACTGCAGCAGGGCAGTCTTGCAGTTCACGTGGCCCCACCAGGCAACTATCAATGCCTCAGATGGATCCAGTTTCACTCAGACAGGATCCTCCATGATCGACTGATATGAAGACCCAGAGCATCCTCTTTTTTCCAGAGGATTCTCTCTTTTCTGCAATTCTTTTCACCCAGAATTTTGCAGCTCCCATTCACTGCACCTCATGCAGATCCAAATGTGGCTGGAAAGAAGCCATTTCAGTATGTGATGCAGCACGCTGCCAGTAACCCTGAATAGCTGTGGCACAGTCCCTTCTGATAAATACCTATCTCCACTTTTTCTATTCTCGTAATGTACCAAAGACCTTTTGTTGTTACACCTTTTACATCAAGAACTAATTCCTAAAACAATTTAGTTATATATTCATAGAATTTTATATATGTAAAACCAATACAAACAGCAAGTAACCCATCTGAGAGAGCAGCTCAGGCAAAGTATTTATCAAGTGACCAGATAAACACATTGAAAACAGTAAAGGTTATAATTTCAGTATTTGGATTCACAGAAAAATTATTTATCAGGAGTTTCCTCTCTCTAATGCTCATTACATTGCAGGAGACCCATTCTTTTCTTTATGAGTAGATAATAAAGGTAATTGGAATTACTCATGTAAATCAAATGGAGAAGGAAAGAAAACCCAGGCCCACACTCCAAAAACACATTGTGTGACAATGCTGTGGAGGCCACTGGGAGCAGCTCTTTCCTCTGGAACACCATCACATCTGCTCTCTGCGGACTAATGTGCCATAACATGCAATTTTGTGCTACATAAACTCATCCTGAATATGCTCGGGGAAGCCTCTCATTCAAATGCTGCACAATTATTCCCCCAGCACTGCTTTGGGCTCTCACCATTATCACTGCTATTCTGTGAACACCAATAGCACAAATAAATATTAGCAATGACTGACGCAGAATTGCCAAATGGAGTGAAAATCTGCCAAAGGCAGGCAGGTTCTTCTTCCTTCCTTTCCCAGTTTTCTCTTAAGCAATCCTTCATAAGATGCTCATAAATGCCATTCTGGTTTCCCACACGGGTTCTATAGTGAGAAGTAAATGCAAAGACTCATCCTTATAGTCTTTATTTTCAGGAAATCTCTTCACAAAGATCCAACAGCCTGTTCTGTCCCTGGCAGATCTACCACCTTGTTCCAGAACAATTTCTGTCTGCAGAAAGTAGAGCTTGCAATCTTTCTCCCCTAAATGCTCTCTGCTTTCTTGATTGCTGTGCCTGGTATCACCATTCAACCTGTCACTCACATCTGTCATCTTCACATCATCTTCAGCATATGTTTTTCTAAGCTCACTGCAAGGCTGTGCTAAATCACACCAGTAATTTCCACTAGTGTTATCTTTGCTAAAATACAGCAGTTCCTGTCCACCATCACAGCCTAAATTCTTGTCCAAGTTCTATCTTCTTGTCCAAGTTCTATCTCCTGCCTTCTTTTCTTGCTCACTGAAAGTACTGCTGTGAAGTGTTCATCATTTATCAAGAGTCATTTTGATCCTATCACCTCACTTTCTGTATTTCCTCTTTTTCTATTATTCTCTCTCACACACACACGGATCCATCAGAGCTGACAAAGCTTCAGATGCTGCAGTGCCAAGATCACTGCCAGCTGTGGTGACTGGTGTGACCTCAGAGATTACCTGGAGGGATTTTTGGCTGTCTGCTGTGTCCTAGACTCAGAGCTCCTTGGAGTGAGCAAGGAAAGGAAGTGATGTGCACTTTTCTCCTTTATTCTCCTTTATTATTTATCCTTGATTAGTGGAAATGCAGGTTGATTTGCAGCCCATGGTAAGGCCTGTGCTGCCATGGATACATCATAATGGGCACTTCATTCCTCTAAAGTGAGCTAAGTGTGCCTCAGGAACTGATGTGGTAAAACCATGATGCTCCAGACTGATGCAAACCTGTCCCAGAGTGTCCCATTGTGTCCTGCTCATGTGTGAGATCCAGCCTGGTGTAACACTTGCTGCCTAAGAGTACTTCTTGTCCTTTCACACTTTGCACCTCACACCTATTCCTTGTGGCACATACACACACTGCTGCAATTCAAATTCTGCTCTGATTTCCAGCAGAAACCACACCATGTCAGTGGCAACCTCCTCTCTGAAGTGACTCCTACATTTGCTACATACACTTTCTTACAGTTCTTTACCTGGAAGTGGAGAGAGATGTTGGTTCATTGTGCTTTATTAATAGATCTCATATGTGTTAAAATACGTTCACTGGATTTGAAAAGAAACACTTCATGATTATCCAAAATCTGATACCAATTTTACTACTGAAGTAAGAGAAGTGTTCAGTATATATAAAATGTTGATGCTTCCCTTGCTGGCATTTGTCTACATTAATTAAATAGTTGGATTAACCTTCAGTTCTTATCATTATTTTACAATGTGTTCAGGCTGAGCTGTTGACCAACAGCTTTTGAGTTGGCTACGCACAGAACAAATGCCCTCAAGTCCCCTGTTGAGCACTGTTGAGCAAGGCAGGAGGATCCAGTTCCAAATTATTTCTGCCACAAGTGGCATAAAATGAAAATGAAGAGATTGGAAACAGGCAAATTCCATTTTCACTTCCATAAAAGGCAAAACAGGGGTAGGGGACAGGAGAATTCAGGGTTAATGATTAATGGGCAAAGAATTTCTTGCAAAGCACTGCTGATTCTTTCCTTTTCCCATCTCTTGACAGAAATTTGCAGAACTCTCATTCAGAGAAAGAAAAAATGAAAAGTTTGCAACTTCTTTCACTTTTGTTGCTTTCTTGTATCACCGTCTCAGCAAATACACATGGAGGAAAGAGAAAAGGTAATATACTATCACATATAAATAGTGATGATTAGCTTTTTTAAAAAAATGTTTGTGCTATAAAAATTTATTGGTATTGACTGACTGATCATCAGCACATTGGGTTTGGGTGTTATGGTCCTTTAAACTCTTGCATTTATATCTGTGTTTATTGGAAAATGTAGTTGTTTGTAATGACACCAAACATTTCTCAGCAGAAATCCATACATTTGAGACAGTAGACTTAAGGTACTCTGAGCTTTAACAAACCTTCTGATGAAGCTAATTCTAAAATGGATTAGTTTGAAATACTGAATTGATATGGTTAGAGTTTTCTTGGGCTGGAAGTGTTCTGTACAACAGGTTCAGTCTCCTACTATGAATCAAACTTTCTGGCTATCTGACAGTGTTTGAGCTTTTATTTTGTGAGTTGCCCTTCATCTCAAGCGGGATGAAGATCTTTGAGTGCAAGAGATACTGTGCAGTGCGTTTTGTAGAGCAGAGCTGTGGAGGGGCTTTATTTACCTCTGGCATGGTTGTACCTCTGTCTATGCATTTGTGACACTGCATGTTGTGTCATACCTGTGGCACTTGAGTAAGGGCATCACAAATCTGCCCTTCTTCAAACCTCCCAGATGTGATTGGCAAAGACAATTCCATGTTTGGTTTCATCATTGAGCCATACAGAGCAAAAATTAGTTTTCCTTCTTGTTTGACTGCATTTCTAATAGTCTGAGTCTGAAGGGGATAAATGCAGTTTTCTCCTTAGCGGGAAATAAAACCAGATATGCACGTTTGCAGAAGTATGGCCTCTCTCAGCAGCTGTGGTTTGTATTTATGTTAATTTGTATTAACAGTTTTAGAAACCATTTGCTATAAAAATGTTTATATGCTATAAGGCACAGTGATTTCCATCTCCAGGAGGCAGGCTCACCTTTCTTTGATTCTGCACATTAAGCTTCCCCTTGGGTTTCATTTTGAACAACATAAAATCCTTGAATGAAAACACTATGAGAACTGTAAATTTCAAATAATGCCCTAACTTGTGCTGGTTTGCCAGACAGCAAGATCTGCCTGCCCTTAACAGTTGCTGAACCTCAGAAAGCTATTTAGAAACCCTGATCAGCTTCTATACTTTTGAGACAACCAAAAAATCAGAGCGCTGGCTTTAGTTTGAGGCTTCTCACATCATCTTTGCCCGGCTCTATCCGGATTCTACTGTGTGGTTAAAGTTCAGCTCACCCTAAACACAAACACAGGGCAGAGAGAAGAAGCCCAGGCAGCCTTGTTCTTTCAGACACAGGTCTTGTCTGATGCAGCTCCCATTCTCCTTCCCCCACTGCCTGTGGAGCCCTTTCAGCAGGGTCAGCCACTTCACTCTCTCCATCCCCCTTTCCCCTCCTGACCTAGGACTCCTGTATCTCTGGACTTCACTTGTTTGCTCATTGTTTCTGCAGTTTAAAACCTTATTTGTGAGCCACAAAAGATAGGTGACGTGTCACCCTGGCACTAGTAGATATGCCCAGTTCATAATATGTTGAGGTAAGAGACTGATTTAAGAAGCAGAGCAGGTTCATTCCTAAAAATGCAAAAAAACATCTACTGTATTTTTTTCTAGAGACTATCCACAGCCTGACTAGATCTGCTGCAGAGGGCAGTTGGAAGGTTAAAGGCCCTGGTATTCCATTGTGCTGAACTCAGAATCTCATCAGTTTTCAATCTGTGCCACTCTAATTCCAGCTCTCTCTTTGCATTAATGTGTATTTCTGCATCTTTCCCTTCCCTGTTATCCCTCTCCAATCCAACCTCAGCCACACCAGCCTTGTCCAGAAGCCAATGTCATCCCCAGGTCTCAACCCCTGCCTTATTTCTGTAACTATTTGATGTGTCAGCACAGCTCTGCTGGTCTGCTCTAAGCTCTGGTGTGTTGGCCACTCTCAGTAACCTCAAGGACACTTTTTCCTCATTCCACTTCCCAAGGAAGCAAACTGGTTTCCCACAATGGCATATACAAATGGCAATAGGGCAATTACCTCTCGTTAAGGAAGGGCAGCAAAGTTTTTGGCTCTGCTTAAAAGGCCTTTTAACCCTGTCCAGTGGAGACAGTTTGAGCATCTCTTTTACCTGGCTACCCTCCCACCTTGGAGCTGCCTCGTTCTGCCTTTAGCAGGAACGCAGCAGTGAGCAGTGGAACCAAAGGGGCTGCAGAGCCTTCCCAGGGAGGAGTGGCTGGGATGTAATTCCAGCACAAGCAGTTGGCTCTAAGGGAACCAGTCTGAAAGAACAATCACTCTGTAAAAGTCCTACTCATTCATTTGCACCCAGAAAATAAACAACTCTGCTTCCATTTTTTTTCCCCGTATCATTGAATCCACCTACACAGTAAAAGAAATTACATTATGGAATTGGAATTTATAGGAATTAGAGTGCAGCAGGTAAATCAATTTAGATAAGTGTATGTAAATCACTTTGATCAAGTTATATAAAAGGTACGCACTATAAGTTCTTATTTTATACTTAATTATGTAGAACAAGACTTGCATTGCCAAGCAAAGACAACATCACATTTAAAATGGAGTTTCTGAAATATCATGGTTTTCTTGTACGTTTATACAGCAGGAAAGAAGTTTGTCATTTTTGGCAAATATTCATTATCTAAAAGCAGCATCCCAGAACCAGAAAAAATCACCTAAAAATAAGATCCCTGAAGCTGAGCCAAGATGATTCTTTCTAAAAGCATGTGAAAAATCTTTCAACATAAGCACCTATTTATTTTGATTCTTCTTCTGTAAACATCAAACTCGGTGGGAATATATTCCATTTTTCCACTTCATTGTGCAGAGCAGTTCCACAGTGGCTGACATGAAAATGCTGTTGTGCTAGCACTTCTTCCTTCCCAGTCTCACAGCTGTTAGCTGATCTGGACTATTTCTGCCCCAAAGAGAAGGTAACAGCTTAGTTGCCATCCAATTCTGTCGTGTTTTAAGTATTACAGTGCTAACACCTTAGCAACATGACATAGACCACAGGAATGGATTACACAGAAATCTGAATAGCTGTTTCCTTTATTCCCCAAGAGTACTACAGAGACATGAAAGATATGTTTGGTATAACAAATCCTCCAAAGCCTAGATAAAATTCCTCAATAAAATGCAGTGCATGGAGTATACACTATCAGAAATAATAATTTCTACCTGAAGCTGGAAAACTGTTAGAAATGCAAGAAACACAGACAATTGAAAAGCCATTTAAACTGCAGAGAGAAAGAACTAAAGCCTGCCAAGATGATGGCATAGTTACCTTTGGCATTGCAGGTGAATGTCACTTTTACTGTCTAACATTTCTTTAAAGTCCACCATATGTGCTAAAAATGTAGAGAAGACCTTCCTTTTAATTCCTTGAAGTGTATTCAGAGGAATGATAATCTGTGCCTTAACTTTTCATTAATTCTGTAGGATTTGGGTTTGTACTGAATGACAGAAGAACAGACTAAAGCCAACAAGGTCACAGGATATCAGTAATCCAGGATTCCTTCCAGTTTGAGAAAAAGTGCTATGAAATTAAATTAAATTGGCTCTAAAATTACTGAAATTATGCTTTTTCTCTCCCTCTTCTTCACATACAGAAATATCCCATGATTACAACCCCTAGAAACAAGACTAAAAACCATCAATATTTCTTACCTACTTCAATGGGGTTCGTGCACCCCCTCTGAAGTTGAAATTCACATCACTCCCACTCAGGTCATTTAAACAGGGATTCAGGAGCTAAATTCTATGACACACCAAAATATTGGTCCAAGAAGTCCTGGAATAGAAATTTCAGATGCTTTGGTATTAGCCAGTTCCACTAATGATCTAGGATGTGAAACCTACAAACGTCATTTCAGACATAAATTTTCAGTGCAGGGTCCAAAATACAACTGTGGCCCAACTAACAGAAGGCCCTTTGCTTTTCCCATGAAAAGAGACAATAACAGGAATTTGATTGGCAAAGGAACTATCCATGCATGGAACAAGTTTCAATAATTCTACTAAAGCAAGTGACAGGGCATCTTAATGAGGAGCTTAAAATCACCTGAAATTCAGAGGATTTTAGTTCATATGACTTAAGCTTTCCATTCTCCTGACTACTGCCCTATGAATAGTGGTTGAACTCATATGGCACTTGAGAAACTTGACCATACAGAACAGTTTTTGATAAAGTGCCCTGCAATCCAGCTGCTTAACTGTCTTCTTTTTTCCCTCAAACTAGAGAAGGTTATAGATAACTTTATATATAATGGAAAATAAGTATCAATAAAAACATTCATTGTTTTTATTGCTTTGCTCTAGGTTTATATTGCACATTTCATTTTGGAAAACCCAGTTAAGCCCAATCCATGTGAAGCTTCAGGGTTATTAATAGAGTTGCATCAACAGCAGTACCATAGTGATGATGTAGCTCCTCACACCATATGGTCCCCTTGGGAGGCCTTAGCACAGTGACCTTTTTTCCTATACGTTATCTGGAGCTGAGAGACTCTTTGCTAAGTGAAGTTGGACTCCTTGCACAGTGGAATAGCTTGGCAGCAGGTGGATGGGCCAGCAGCCACTTCCAAGCAGCATGATTAAGATTTCCTGGCAACATGAGCAATAACTGGCAAAAGAGACAGAAGGGGCCATCTATCTGCGCTTGCCAGGACTGGGTGATAAAGTTCACTGCTTTGGCAACAGGCCAAATGTGAATTACAGTTCTTGCAAAAAAAGAAAATGTTTAATGTCTATGTTCCAAGGAAAAACACTTTGTAGCCTTTCTTCTAGAAAAATAATATGCTGGGTTTAAAGTTATATCACTGTGACAACTTTATTGCTTATTCCTTTTAATTTTTAAAAAATCATTAGAGTTGCTAGCATTCTCAGGAAGCATTAACTGCCCAGCATTGCACAGCCATCCACACAACCATTGTGACCAGCCAAGGAAAGCCTTTGCTGTGCTGAAATGCTTCATGCTTGTGGAAACAGGAGCTGCTGCCTAAAGCTACAGACATTCTCTGATTTGCCTGCCCAGTCCAATAAAATCTGTTTGAATCTTTTACCAATATTACTGTTTACATCTGGGCTCCTACTTGGCCTCCAGACTTCATGATATTACTGCATCAAGTGACAAAATAGCAATCTAGAAATATTGGATATGAGTAGACGAGGTGTTTGAACACGTACTGCTCTCTGGAAGGAAACCAGCATGTCCAATCTGAACAACCAATTTTTGTGAGAGAAACCCTTCAAACTTCTGCCATTTTGAAACATTTGATCCAACAAGCATTTTCTAATTTTGCATATTGCTTTACTCAGTAAGGAAAACTGGTGGAGACTACTTAGAGAGGAAGGCACTGAACCGTGGGGGAGATGATAGAGCAGGTCCAAGGACAAAAATAAAAACATACACATGTTCGGTTTCATTTTGTGCCTGAAGTTGACAAACTCCCCTAAAATTCTGCTACACTGGCATGTTCTCCCATATCTTAATGCTAACCTTGTAAACAATTACATAGAAACACTGCTGAGGGGAAACTTTTCATTTTAAAACCTTGCCTATATTAAATCACTTGTGGCTCTACTTTAAGCACCTCAGGCTGGAAATAATCTGTAGTGTGGGACTGAAGGATTTTATTGACTCTTTCAAGGACCATCCCTCTCCCTTTCAGCAGCACTGGCTCATAAGGGACGCGGGAGGACACCAATTAAGGTTTAACTCCATGTTTGCTGATCTGCATTTCCGAAAGTCCCTCAAATGAGAGATTCTGTCAAATCAGGGTGGCAGTAGTGTGTGTTCCTTAGCTGTACTAATTATAAATATATACTGTATATTCTGATTTATTTACCAGGCAAATCATTAATATACTGTCCAGGTAATCATCATGACTTCAGACTAAAACTTGTCCAGAACTTACCTTTGATTTGAATTCTACAAGTTGTTATTAAAACACAAATAATTAATTTTTATGGACTTTCAGACAAAAAAAAATTTAAAAAATTATATTAAAAATTTAAGAGGGTAGTATTTTGATTTGTTATATTCCCATTTTATTTTTGTGTTGTGATGAAATGGAACTGCTAGCTTTCATATTTATATCCCTTGTACTTTAAGGTGACAGTGCCAATGCCTTCAAGGTTTCCTTTTTAGGGGCTGACAAGAGGAAGAGAAGGGACATGCGAGGAACTGATTTCTGTTTTAAGGGGGAAATGTTTAGGCAATTTTTATTCCCTCCAGACAAACTCTTTTGAATGGTTTTATTCCAGCTGTGCTTTCACCTGAGAGCTTACAATCTTACAAGAATTCTTTCAAAAGATTTAATAATTTGTAAGAATGATGGATACTATGTAAAACCCTTATCCATATTTCCAGGAAGACACAAAAGCTACTGCATTTCTGAAACTGATTACTCTTACTGAAGCAGAATATGACTTTCAGTGCCTAAACTGTGAGGAAGAAATCATATAAATTAGCAGTGCTTCTAGGACATGAGGGAAAGGCTCAAGCTCCAGTTTATTGCCCCAAATACATGATCTGTTAACTATTCATCTTTCTTACACAATCACATTATGTAAGAATCCCCCAAACCCTCTAGAGGTATTGAATCAAGTCCTTAGTAACTACTTAAACTCTTTTTCAATGTCTCATCCCAGACTCCAGTCCCTATTAACGCTGCAATATCACCCTTCTGTGATTCACGAGAGTCAGCACCTTCCAGACCTTTCAACCAATTTCGTAACTGATCTGGACTGAAATAGCTTGTCTGTGGCAACATATAGATTGCCACCCACACGACAGTGCCTGCAAGGCAGCCTGACGGCGCTAATTGCACTTAATGAGTTTATGCAAACGAGAGTAAGCTGGATGAAGCCTGTCCCAGGGCAGGGGTGCACTAGCAAGACCTCCCCAGACTGGGTCTGTGTGGGATTCCCCAAATCTGCTTTGCAGATTAAGGACCAGCTGCAACCAGGAGACAAATGGAGTCTCCTCTGGTACTTGAAAGTAACCCCAAAGCAGTTTTGTCTGTTTTTCAAGAAACAGCAGAGAGTTCAGTGGAGGACACATTCCCTCCTCCGGAGTACAGAGTGAATGGAGGGAACTGTGACTACAGTACAGGTGATTCGAGGAAAGGCAAGGCAAGGCATTCAAATATAAAGAACTCAGCTAAAAACATAAAGCACTAGTCAGTGATCTCTGCAGTGCTGGAAATGGCACAGAAAGCCAGCTGGCACATCACCTGAAAATCTACTGTGCTCTCTGTCCATCCTGCTTATCTTGTGCTTACCTGGGAAAAGAAATTAAAGCTTGTTCTTCTAATTAGGAGCAGTACTTTTGTAAGGAACATTGTAAGTCATTGGTTACTTAGTACATAGCATCAGAGAATCATGAAAACTGAGATGCTAAGGAGGTGTTTTTATCAGAAATCTATGTCTGTAGCTTAGCCAACAAAGCTCTGAAAAGGTTCCTCCACAAAACATTTCAGTGTGCAGTGCTGAAGTTTCTCTCCTGCTCCCCACTGACCATTGGATGCAATTCAGCCACCTCCCCTCAAACTGGGCAGTGGGCACCTCATGATCCCCAGGCTTGCTGTCCCCCTGCAATCCTCTGCCAGGTCCCAGGGACAGTGTCTGGGCAGTGCCTTCACCTCAAACACAGTGTTCCACCTGCCTCCAGCTGACCTGCACTCACTGCTCTCTGGGGCACACCAAGGTCAGGACAGAAAAAAGCAACCCTGGGAGATTTCCTGGAGGCAGTAAGTTAACAAACAGCATTTCAAATACATCAAAGACACAGGGAAGGGGGGCCAAGCATGAGGTTTTGCTTACTACATGTGAATGGGTGACCTTCAGCCTCTGTTCTACACCAGCACGAGAGTGTGTCCCACAGAGCTTTGGGAGGTTTTCACTTTTCTCTTAGGGCACAGATACCCTTAGGATTCACTCTTCCCAAAAGCTTTGTGTGCCATTGCTCCCTGCCAGGACTTTACCTCCATCCCAACAGCAATATCCACACTGTTTCCTGGACAGAGGAGCTCAGCACGATCCTGATGGATGCCATTTAACAGCCTGAGTGCCTCTCAGTGCTCTGTGACCGTAATGTGATCTTTAACATGTTAATTTAAAGGAACTGTAACTTTTCAAAGAAACCTCAGCCAAGGAACATGTCTCTGGCACACTGGTTTGTGGTGTCATTATCAACCCAAAGACTCAGAGCTGACAAAATGGACGAAACTCAGAGTTTTTGATCCAGCTCACAGAAGAGGCAGCTGTGTTGCTTACTATTTTAATCTCCCTAAATCATAGCTCAGAGTAAGTGGCAATGGGAATGGCTGCTGAATACATTGTGTTCTTCTAGCTGGAATTTTAGGTAGCAGAAATTAACCCAATTACCACAGAGGTTCTTAGAGAATAAAAATAAAAGCAGGAGTATGACACATTATTCCATCCAAGAGGAATCTTTACACCTCCCTTCTCCCAAACTCCTTTCTGGAATTTTAGTAAATTCATAGGATGTACACTTTGGGTTTGTTCAGTTTTTCTCTCATGATTCAGTGCCCTTCTCTATCCTTCCAGTCTAGGTTAGGAAGACTATGTATATCCATAAAAAATCTTCACTTTTACAAAACATTAAGTTCTAGTCAATTAATTCCATTGAGGATACCTGCATGGCCTTAAGATGTTATTCATTTAAATGAAAGATTACTCCCCTGAATACCATCAACGAGATGATATCAATGGGCCTACCAAAAATATTTAAGTTATTAGTTTCCATCTACAAGTTATCAATGTTAGTTAGTTGATAACTGGCTTTATAAAGAAGGATCACTTTGGATACAATAATCCTGATGTGCAGAAGGGAACTGAATTCTCAGAGCTGAGGCCTGGGCACTCTGAGCTCAGGAGGAGCTTCTCACAGCCCGTCCATCAGAGCAGCATTTACACTCTGCACCCCCAGCACTTCATTGCTCCTGATCTCCCCTTCAGACATTCTGGACCAAGTGCAGAGTAATCCAAACCAATGAATCTTGGGTCTTCAACAAGTGACTGAAGAATCTTGTGGAGCCACACTGTAACCTACTTTAAGTCACAATTCAGGTACTGAGTAGCTATATTTTTGTTTTTCAAAGAAAATACAGCCAGAACACTCTGGATCCCTGGAATTTCCAGATGGAAGACTGTGTGTTTCAGATATTTCTTGATTTCATTAAAATGTAGTAGATTTCCCCATGGATTTTCTGTGAGCTGACACTGCCTGGGTATTTCTACCTTCCCTGTGTATTGTACACTCTTGGATGGAGTGCGTAGTTGGAAAATGCAGTAAAACCAACATGCTCCCTCTTGCTGTGCAGCAAGTTACTCCCTCAATACATGGCTGTGTTCCTGAGTAAGCTTAATTGACCATAATAAGTCACTCAAATGTGAATATTTTTGATCTATGATTTCTAGAATACCCTCTAACAGTATAACCAAAATAAGACTAATAACAACTTTTGATTTTTTTTTGTGCTTTGCATTTAACCAGTGTTCAGTGATGGCACACATTTAAAAGTCAGAGGGAAAGGCTGTAGTGCATCACACACTCCGTGACATTAACAGCCTCAGGCCACTGGTGCAGACACCTCCTGAGCCTCTCCCCTGTGCCAGAACAGCTGCTCAGCCTCAGAGAACGACTCTACAATTTTTCTTGCAGCAAATCAGCCTGGAAACCGATCCAGCTGAGAAACAATCCTGTTTTTAACTTGGTGATCCCACTTTTTAGCTGGATGAGCTCCCTGATGTTGCTCACTCTGTGACTGAGTGCCCAGCTGTGCTGGGACAGGGATGGGCACTGGGAGAGGTCAGGAGTCAGTGCCTGGGAGCAACAGAGGGAAGAATTCTACTCAGAGCCAAATGTCTAGTTAGGAATGAAACACCCAAACCACTGAGTCATATTTTTTTTTTAAGTTTAAGGTTTTATCTTCAATTAAAAAAAAATCTGCTACCTTACCCAGCTTTCCATCATCCAGTTTAGGCCCTGTTAGATTCTAAAGATCCTTTCCTCCACTCTAATTTGATTGCTTTTCAAAAATTACTTTAGCAAAAGACAGGGAAGTCGGAAAAAAGTCCTCATTTATCATTCCAGCTCATAAAATAATGTAACTCATTGTTCTGGTTAGTGTTAATAATATTTATATTGGAAAGGTCTAGGGCAATATCCTTGAAAACACAATTGTTTTCTGCACCATCAGCAACCTATTAGCCAGATAAAATAAAAATTCCGTACTTTGGAGCTTTTTGGGTACTTGCTCAAAATAAAGATCCTCCATACAAATTTCAGCGAATTACCTATGGAAAAAGTACCAAAATTAGAGAGACAAGGTTTAATTATGAATAATCCAATTCCCAATCTAATACTTTCCTATTATTACTTCTGGTTTTAACAAGGCTATTCAGCCTACACAAGAAATCCTTTTAATAATGGGATTCTGGTGTAGTGTTTTTGGGAGATCTCTGCCTTTTTTCCTCTTGATTCTCCACCACCACCCCCTTCTTTTTCATCCACACACATGTACCCACTTAGTTAATTGTGTGTGATCACTAAACACAGGATCATGTAGGCATGAGAGTCCCTAATCAGACAGGCACAGAAGCAAAATCTCCATCCTTCAAGGACAGGGTAATTTCTGTCAGGCATTTTAAAGCCAAGGCAGGTCATTGAAGTTATTATTAGCACTAATTAGCACTCCCACAAGCTGTTGAATTCTCTACCTGCAGCCAAAGGGCACTCAATATGGTGCCGAATTTGCTCACATCTTTGAAAGAATCAGAGAACTGGCTCCTCTTTAGGAACACGGGCTGGTCTGTTGCATGTGAATAGGCTTTTGGTACAGTGCTGTCTGATCCATGCCCCAAACGATCTACAGAAGCAGAGCTGTGCTGAAACTATTCCAAAACAAAGCAACTCCACAAATGTCTAAACAGACTCTTAGTGAGGAAAGGAAGACATCTGGCCTTGCTTATTATAATGGTGCTCTATTTTAAACTTTCTAGCAGGTTACAGACAATTCCTACCCCATCTCAGCTACACTGCTGTTCTTTTAAGTCAGTGTTTTATGCAGGAATTTGAAGACAAGTCTGTATGAAAACTGATATTTTTCCCCTGTGAGCAGCTCCCCCTTGAGAATTAGAAAGATCTGAACTGAGTCACTGAGCTCCAACTAAAACACTGATCCTCATTCTGACAGTGGCAATGGACTGATGAAAGCCCAGTGAGACATCTCTTTTGTGTCTTAGGCACATTTCTAACAAAGTGCCATAACAGGGAAGCCTGGCAATAGCTCTCATTAGTAAAAAGCACTGCTACAGAGCAGTAGAAGGATTTATTTGAAAGAAAGGAGAGAGAAATGTGTTAAGATCAGCTATTTTGGATCTGTAAGATAACCCACAGTATGACCTTTAGTCTAAATTTGCTACAAAAAGTAAGCAAAATTGTGTCAGGAGTCAAAAAATAGCATATTATCAAAAATAAAACTAGCGAATATTTATTGTAGAAACTGGAGTGTAGAAATCAAACACCTAAATGATTCACCTCCAAAAACAAGCCACTGTCCTCTATGGCAAGAAGTTGGAAACAATGGGAAGTGTTTAAAGATAACAGGCAAGAGGTGCCTCCAACCACCATTCCTCGCACAGATGAAAAACAGAGAGTGAGAAACACCGAATAAACACTGCTCTAAAAAACTCCAGGCCCAGCTCAGTGCAGCCTGGCAAATGGCAGTTCTTCATTAGCAGCACGTGCAACCCACAATCCAAATGTCATTCAGACTGGGGGCTGCCTGTGCCACGCTGAGCTGGGTCTGTCCCAGCGGCTGCAGCTTCACCACACCCCCCCACCTGGCCCTGCACTCCCGTCTTGCACACATTTCCACACAGCCAGGCTTCAGATCACAGAGCTGGGGCCAAGGTCCCCAGGATCTGCATCAGCCCCTTCCATGGGACACAACACCCCACACGCTGGGGTTGTGATGCTCAGCCAGCCCCTTTGGCTTTATGTCATCCCTACAGCACCACCCAGTATTTGAAAGAACAACTCCACAACTCTGAAGCACCAGTAATTCAATGGTCACAATCTTAGTATAATCAGAATTACTATTTCTGCTTTAAATTGAACACCAAAAACCCCTGAGCTTCTAGTTACTATGAGACAGTATTCAGTGCCAGGACTGGAATCCCTACTGTTACCCTCCTGGTCCCATTCTTGAAGCATTTTCTCTGTCACACTGCAGACAGTAATGCATTTCCCCTAAAACTAATATACAAATAGCATCAAAATTCTGGCCTTCACTCCCTCGGTGACAGTCCCATTATGAAGATGAATCAAGGTTACTGTATTGTGGGTTTTTATTTTATTTGTGTTATCCCCTTTTTGAAAAGGAAGCATCACAAACAGAGGTGTGAGACTTACTAAGCTGCTGATGGAGTCCCTGTCGTTTTCTGCAATTTGCAACAATTTGTAGCATTTTCATTATTTAGACACTTGATTTCCTGACACCAGGGCACAGCTACAAGGTAAATTTCTGGGAACACGCAAATGACATAATCTATTTCCTTTACTATGATGCCAGCAGCTGAAGGGTGAAATAATTGCCTGGAAGTACACTGTGTTGCTTCATTCTGCTGAACCAATTAGGATAATGGGAATTCTGGAGCTAAATCCCTAGACACCCAACTAAAATCAAGCCTTTTAAACACTACAGCAGAAATTACTGTCAAAGGTATCAGGAACACTTTTTTTTTCCTTCATGGAGACAAACCTCTCTGCAGAAACAAGCACTGCTAACTCATAATTAACTCTCAGAAAGGAAAGAGCAAAATTCTCCAACTGACTGTGCTGATTCTAACCCAGTTGGCTCATTGACAAGTCGTTTATAAGGTTACAAAGTTAAGTAAAGGTTGCCAAGCCCTGATACTGCAATAGGACCCTGGGATTCCTCGGATGAGCATTTAGAGGCTCCATTTACCAAATAAACAGGAGAGTCAAAGAATGAGGACGGTGCTTATCTTAGGAGATATTATAGATGGTTTGCAGCTCGTGCTTCAACAAAAAAAACTGTGCAAAATGAGAGAACTGAAGCCCAAAATCTCTCTTTTTGTTACTGTGACATGAGGGACCGTGGCTCTGGTACCTCAGGACTAGAAGGTACATGCACCATCGTGTCCAGTGAACAACTTTAAAAGGAAAAGAAGCAAATGTTAAATGCATATTTATAAGGAAACAAAACTCAGCTGAGCGCGAGCACTGGTGTTCCACTCACAATTTCACTTAGCAAGGATTATTCACATTATCTCTAAATCACTTTCCCAAATTAATGGAGACGTGTGCTGCTGTTGTACCTTTGACCTTTTTCCATACGTTTTAGCATGTATCAGTTCAAATGTCTGAGGCATTAAATATACTTAGGGCAACAGCTGTTAGCTCAGAGGAGGGATCTGACCCTAAAAGAAAGTGCTTTGGCATGCTTTGATATTCACCTGACATTTCCAGGCAGCCAGCACATCTCTTGGAGAATTCAGAGGGTCAGCATAGAAAAGGGAGCAGGAAAAAGCAGGGGATTAAATTACATTGAGAAGAAACAACTAAAGAATTTCAGACTTTGCTTTTCACACTTAATCTCTGATGTCAAGCCATCTAACCAGCCTGTCTTCTCTGTCACCTATGCAAAATTGAGGAAAACAATGCTGAGGTAGCTGTGCTTTAAAAGAATGCTTTCAAATCTCTGCCTTGACCCAAATTGTTCTGTTTCAGAAGAATATAATCTCTACTGCTCTTAGGGAAGTTTTCTGTCAGAAAAATGAGGTTTTCCTTTTCATCAACATTGACACATCCTGTAATCTACCCTGCATCAGTTCCATGTGAGCCACCACACCAAGAGGCTACAATGGTCCTTGTCCATTCATCATGGAATCAGATAGTCAACAGGACTCTAAAGGGTTTGCAGTTTCCACCAAACCCAAATGTTCCAATCCTTCACTTTTCAAAACAAAAGTGATGGTTCTCTCTGTTCACTCTCAGTTTATCCATTAGGAGTCATAGAAACACAAAATGTTTGATAAAATACTTTTTCTTAGCAAGATGTCTTTCCATAATCAGGAGAAAAGTGTTCAAGAGCAGCAGATGCAATGTTATATAAAAGCTGAAATTCATCATTCTTATGCGACCACTCTGGTTTCCTGGACCTGCCCAAGCCCAGGGATTATTGTCAGTTTGCTCCATTCCACAAAAATCACATGTAACCCAGACTTTCACCATCTCTATGAAGTTTGTTCCTGGAAAAGAAATAATCCAGTCAGAGGAAGGAAACAAAATCAGATTTGATCAACAGGTTTAAAGCTGGAGTTTTATGTAATACAGGCAATTCCCAGAGTCTCCAGCCCTGGGCAGTAAGTAAGAAAACAGAAAGGCAACTCCTGAACATATTAGTACATGAAGATTAAGCTCCTGGAATCAGGCTGTGCTCTTGACATCCCAACCAAGGTCTTAAATAATAGAAATGATGCAATTCTCTGAGAAGTTTCTTGCATTGTGAAGTAGTCAGATAAAATATTCATGTTCTTAAATAAAAATAAGTAAGGGCTGGCTGCCAGTGCTGCTTGCAATATGGTAGTGAAATGTGAATGAAAGCAATAGAAAATGGCATGCCAACAGGGGAATTTGAAAGCAATGAAAGAGATTTGTATCCTTCCTGTTTTTTACTCTGTTTTATTCTTCACTTGTTTTAAAACGAATTTTTATCAAATATATCACTTGAGACTGAAAATAAGTACCTCAAATATGATAAGCAAGAAAAAAGCCCCAACATTCAATTAATAAAGAGACATTTTCTTCCTGCTTTGGGTTTAGTTTTGGGTACACACTCCATGCAGTATTGTGACTGAATATAAAAACAGAACAAGGAGTTTCATATTTAATCCATAGTCTCCTCAGCTTCCACAGAAGGATGAATCTATATGGTGTATAAGAAGGACACTAGAAGTGCATTTTATTTAATCTCTTATTTGTCCTTTAAAAATATTTTAATTTACTCTACCTACTATTTCTTTTCCACTACCAGCTATTCATCTTGTTATAGAGTCTCATAACTACATCATCCATCAAATTTAGTTTACGTCTCCTCTAAGAGGCCCTCCAGTGCAGTAAGAGCAGATCTGAGCAGGGAGACCTTTGGTGTAAAACCCCAAAGAGAACCCCTGCAGGCTCCGTGGGAGGGCAGTGCTGGGAATCACTCTGGACCAGCTCTAGGCTGGTTCTGGAGGGCCCATGGGAAGCTGGAGCACACCAGGCACCCTCCCAGAGCACAGCTTTGGTGTGGATTACCCTGTAAGGACTCTGCTCCATGTGCTCCCAGATCACTCCTCCATACAACCCAGAGATGAGGAGATTTGCTTTAAAAGTGCCCTCCTGTGGGCGAATCCCAAATCCAGCCAAGGGATTCCCGTGACCCACCCCAGTGAAATGTGCACTTTTCCTAGGGCTGCTACTTTTGACACTCCTGATTTAACAAAAAAAACAAAGGAGATGGGAGGAGATAAAAGCTGCACGTTAAGGCTGGATGAATTAGACCCCTTTGCTGCTGCCAGACACTCCATGCCTGCTCTCTACCATACATGTTTTTTCTTATCCTGCCCTTTCCCTGGGGGGCTGGACAATACCTGGTACCATAGAAAGAGTGAGACAAAGTCTCCACAGTGAGGATTGAGGATCAATTAAAATAACTTTGGAACATGGCCATATCCCTAAAAATCCATTTTTTACTTATTTTATAATGAGCTCAATACTTCCTAAACCTATTTATAAATCCCTTCATCTCACGCACACCAAGTATCTTGCTAACAACATTTTATTTTTAGGAGATTCCTTTGCCTGGCATTTTTGCAGACTCTACTCAACCAGTCTCCTGATAAATTCAAATTAAAAACTTGATAATTAAATACAGAGAAGTATTTCATCCTGTCATAATCTGTGGCTGTCTGAAACATCAGAAGCTGTTATACGGAAACTGATTTGTCACCATGATAAAAAAATAAAAGACACCTAGAAGCTTGTCTGCATTAATTAATCTGTTGCAAGACAGCTTTTAGAGGAAGGCCCAGCCACCCAGGCAAATTCTAGGCATCCTCCATAAGGTTTGGTGTTTGATGAGATGTTTATTCTCTCATTTTGGCCCTACCACTGGCTCAGATTCCAGCTCTCCTGCTCCTTTGGCCAAGGTGGTGTTTTCCTCTACCCCTCAGAGATGATGGGCCTCAGCTCTCAGTCCCTGGTACATGTGAAATTGCCCCTGCACTGATGTGTTTTATTCACAATTTTTAGAATTTGCAGTTAGATTAGATGACAAACAGAATAATACAAACGGCAAATCACAAAACAAACTCCTTATTTGCTAAGCAATAGTTTTATCAGAGATCCCACAAGTCACTTGAAGCTTGTCTGTGTCTCCAGACTTCGTATTTCTTTCTCCACAAGACACTCTGCCTTCCTTTTCAAATAATACAGCCTGCACAGTCCTACTGAAGGTTCACTTTGTGTTCAAGCTGGCAAACAGGGCAGTTCTTGCATCCTCCCTGAATGCTGCTGCTCTCTGACAGGTCTGGGAGTCAGCACAGTCTCCCCTGAACACCCACTCGTGGTGGCACAGTCACAGCCCCTACAGCACCTTGTTCAAACCAGTGAGGTGCAGTGAACATGCCCCGGGCACGTCTAGTCCCAGCCTAGCACAGCCCCAGCAGGGCTCAGACTCACAGAGGCTCTTTGCATATCTCAAAGCTCCACTGACTTAACTGATGCCTCCAGACAGAGTTATCTTTCCAAGCTGCTCAGAGTAAAGCACAACAGCAGTGAAGTCACAAGCCTGGTGGGCGTGGGAAGGAAATGAGGCAGCCCAGGAGTGCTGCTGCAATGGAAGAGTGTGTTTCCACACCTCCACCAGTGCCTGTGCAGCTGGGCTGGCTGTCTGGGCATGTCCCCTGCACTCTGGCCAAAGCCCTTCTTTGCTGACACATTCCTGTCCTGCAGAGCCAAGGGCAGGACTAAGACAGCTGAATCAGCTGTGCTTTGTTGCCTGGGAGGTTTTGGGCACTTCAGTGCAGGCTGGAGTACTGCAGGAAACTCTGTGTGTGTTTTACTGCTCAGAGCACAACAGCAACCTCACTGAAGGAATAGAGGAGTCAGCAGAAGCTCTGCCAGGCTGTGGCTGCTCCCACACCAAACCCTAGGCAGTCTCTGCCCTTTGGGACCATTCTGTGCTGCAGAAACACCAAGGAACGTGGTTTGTGTCCATGGAATACATGGTCCAATCACAACTATCACAAGGTTGTGATTCAGACAGTTTTTAGGTCTTATTAATAACCTATTGGAGAAAAAGAATTGTAAATCTATGAAGGTTTTTTATATTGTTTCCCCCATTCTACTTCCATTCCAGACCCAACTGGCCTGGTGACTCTTCTTCATTATTGTAGATAATATCCTTTTAAAAGATCATAAACCAACTATGGACTACACTGTTTCCACCTGGACTTCAGGATAGCAGAAACACCAAAAGGTTATCAGTCCACAGCTGAGAACTTCTCACCTCACACCAGGTTCTTTCAGCTTTTTGTCAGGGACAAAAATATAAGGAAATGTGGACTAGAATTTCAGTTTCTAATGACAGGTTTATACTCCTTCTATTCTCTGCTTCTCCTCTATTAAAAAGGAATATTTTAATTCTATCGAGACTTTGGAAGGAAATATTTAAATTATTTTTTTTTCTCTTCCACAAATATTTCAGGTAAATAACATCTCATTACCTGAATTTGCCCATAAAAGCTGAGCTCAGAGAACTCTATTAGGGACATAGGAATTATTCTGTGCACATGAAGGAAATAAGCATCAGTTCCACCAGAGACCATCCTGTGATCCTGCAGATCACAGAATACACTCTAACACATAAAAAGCAATTAAAATTTAATTAGAGCATTAAGAATTTTTGACAAATTGATTGTTATTCCATTTCCACTCAATTCTAGTTGAAACTGCAAACGTACTGAAGCACTGCAAGAAATGCCCTGCCCTTGTGATTTCTGGGATGCTTCCAGTGTGCTCTGCAGCTCACAGTCGGATAGACCAGGAAATACACACAAAAACATGGGGATGTGAGAGTTCCATGTCAGTTTAGTGTGGCAGACCAGGACAGGTCAGCTGCCAAGGGTGGGTGAGCATCTCCCAGGACAGTTTTATAAAATGAGCCATTATGACAGAGGCTGCATAAACAACTACAAACCTCTTATGTCAACCAGTTACTCAGCTTGTCCTGAAAAGGTCTGTCTGGCTACAGTGGCAGCTACAAAATGCATGTGGAGCAGAGCCTGTCCACATAAATAAGCTTATAGCTGTGTAAGAGTAAGAACAGTCTGTTTGTTAGGAAAAGTCAAAATAATCTCTACCTCCATTCCCAAAATCCCTTGTCCAGGATTAAATAAATTGCAAAGCTGCTAATAAAAGAAGCAATAAATCTGAAAGAAGGATGCTTAGGACAAAAAGAACATTCATTTTAAGGAATAATTCTCCTGATATTTCAACATATGTACACCAAAATCTGGCTACAACACAGAGCACAACCTCAGGTCTGCACAGCACCACAGAAACTAGAATAAAATGCAGAATACTTAGAATACCAACACTAATTACATAGCAGCGTAATTACAGCTAATTACCTTAAAGGTTAGGAAAGAACCTGTGCAAAAGAAAGGAAACTCTCCTATCAGTTAATGGAAGGTTTGGCTAATAGATTTGTCAGGTTCAGGTAGAAGAAAATGTATTTCTCTTTTAAAAAAATAACATGCCCTTTATGTGAATCTATAGCAGAAAATTATGGGAGTTATTAAACTCACTGTAGAGGGGTAATAGATTGCTCTAATTCAAAATGAACTGAGCAGAGTGTGACTTTTGCTGCTCGCAAAGGCAGGTGTTTAGTTGAGGCAGTCTCCCATAAATCTGGGCAAAATCCATGATGCTGCTGCAAAACAAAAAATGAAAAAGAAAGGTGACAAATAGCTTTCCTTTCATTTCTAACAGGTGACCCTGTCCCATGGAAAATGTGTGATTTGTCTGCAGCTGATCTACAGGGGCCTGAGGAGCAATGACATACCCCAGCACACAACACAGTTGCAGAGGGTCTATTATCCGATATAGACTGATCAAAAAAAAAATAAAAACAACATCACAAAAACAAAAAAAACACAAACAAAACCCAACCAACCAAACAAAAAAACCTCCCCAACAAACAGTCAAGCCCAAAATGTGAATTTAATCATTAAGGGCAATCACAACAGTGTCCCATCAGCAATATCAGACACTGTGCACAAATGGATCAATAGAAAAGGCCTGGGAAGTGCCCATCATTGCCAATGAGAGCAACCAATGTGTTTCTCACAATCAATTTGATTACAAAGTCTTGCGTTGTCCAGATTGCACCAGGAACACTCAAAACAGGCAGGAGAACCATCACAGCACTGAACTGAAGCTCAGGGGGAGTGGTGAGGGTAGGTGTTTTAGGGTTTTTTATTTTAAAGTTCTCTTTGACTTCTTCAATTAGCTCAGTAGAAGTTGGGTTTTATTTTTTTAGTTTGAGGGGTTTTTTTCTATAGTTAGATTATCCTAAACCACCTTCTGCCACTTTCAACTGGCTTCTCACACTCTTTATGGTTAATGAAAGTTATTTATTTTTCTTTCTTTCAGGTAAAGTCACTTAAATTACCAATTAAAGAAATAACTACTTTAATACCTCCCTAACATTTAGGCAGAAACACAGCAGCATTTTCATGCACAGGAAAATAAACATAATTTCTCAGTTCCTATAGAGAAATACTTACCTAATGTTCCTAGAAAATCAATAATCCTATACACAGAAGAAAATAATGGAACCTACTGTGCAACAACTTCACTCACTTCATATTTTCTTTTAAAATTTACTTTTCTTAAACATGCCAGCTCAGATCAATCCACAGCTTCTTATTAACCTGAACTTCTTGCTGAGAAGTAACAGCTCTCAATATCAAATGTCAGCAGCAGCAGTGGAGTTATTATCTATGTGTCTGTGTAGTGATTGTATGTCCCTGCTTTTACCTTGGCTTCTCCTCGTCCTCATTCCATCAAGATCACCATGGCCAGGAGGACCCAGGACACTCAGCTCCTGCTCACACATCCCACACCTGGAGCTATCAGAGTACTCTATTATCATAAGATGGGTTATTTTATTTTATTTCCACAACAGAGGCAAGTTAGTACTTGGGGAAAAGATATCACAGCAGTAACTCTCACAAGCAAAGTCTCACGTCTGCTGTGACCCACGGCCAGGCTCACCTGACCACTGAATACAAAATAACTCACTAACCAAGTATCCTAGGGGGATAAAAATTCATTTAAAATCTATTTAAATAGATATATTTAAATAGATTCTTTTAAAAAGATATCTATTACCCAGTAGTTTCAGTCTAGTAACAACTAATTCTGTGATGAATTAGGTTCAAAGATATCCCCTTTTTTTTTCTTGAAAAATACATTTTTCAAGCGTCTGGTCACACAGTAAAACAATCATTGCTAGCAACATTCTTATTTTTTTTTGGGTCATTATATCAACCTTGAACAACAATTTTTGTTAAATTAGACCTGCTGTGTTAGTTTTTTAAGAAAACAAAACAACACCCACAATTCCCTGGCTAAAAATCATCCTGTTTTCATTTCTTCTGTCATGAAAGAATAGAAAATAATTCTTACAAGTGAGATCTATGGTCTAGGGAAAGTGGATGCTTAGCCTTTGCTTATCTGTCACTACACCGTTAATTCCCACATAGTCCCAAATATTAGTGAGAATCCACTTTATTTCTCTCCTCGTGGCAATATGAAGAGCACCAGAGCAGTGAAGCAGTGACACAGAATGTTCCTGCTGTCCCCATTCCCTGTCAGCAAAGGGCACAATGCACTCCTTGCAGGTTTCCTTAACTAACAATTGTGTGTCCATGCTGCTTTCCTTGCCCTTAGGGGCCTTTGATAAACCCAAGGAAACTGTTGCCTATTGGAATGAACTGATTTTTTAAAGCATTTTTGCCTGGAGGTCTCCGAGGAGAACCAGAGGGCTGGGTGGTGTCACCGTGGTCTGGGGGCTGTGGGTTCATTCAGCAGGATTCACTGCTCTGCCACCGGCTGGGAGGAAATGTGGCTTTCATTAGTATGCTGGTGATGCTCAGCTTATTTCCTACTTTTACCAGATCAGAAATGCCATTCTTCAGCCAAGATGCACACATGAATGAGAACAAACTTGGCTGAAGCTGACTCTGCAGTTGACAGAGGCTCTGCTGGCAGCTGGCAATGAAATGGTCACATTATTCCGGCCTAAAAAGCAGTCTCCACTCTGAGATAATACCTTTTATCATGCAAAATTATGCTGACCAAGTTAGCAGAGGTGGTGGTAAATTTGGTTTGGTTTGGTTTTTGAGTGATGCAGAGATTCAGGGAGACTGGAGAGCTCTAGAACTTGCTGTGAGGACAGGAGGAATGTTCCATGCGTAGCAGCACAAACAGCAGCTTTTTTGAGAAGGCCCACGTCACTGTGCTATGTTTGGTTGCTCTGCTGTATGACAGGGAAGATTTGAATTGCATATTTGGGCATGTGGATTTGCTCAGTCCACGTAAAACAGCCCAGTGCAACAGGAGGCTGTGTTTCCTAAAGCAAATATTAAACACAACGTGCTCTTCTTTAAGTGAGGATCTGATATGAATGTTTACTGGATATTACCATAGCTCTGAAGAGATGGACCAGAGGGAAAAGGAAATTATGCAATGAAACCGGAGAGAGGAGACATGGAAAACAAAATGTTCTGGCACTGTATAATACATTATCACCTTCTGTGACTTAGCCACATGAACTATGATTATTATAACTTTTCATGTGAAAACTTCGCTCTGAGAATTCGAGGCTGAACTCAATGTAATGCCAAATAACAAAGCTGATAAATTCACCTACTTGGTGTTCCAGGCATGACACACAGAGGCAAGGAACTGTTTATCTGTGTAACTTTTTGACTGTGCTACCAGGTGGGTCACTAGAGATGAACCAAATGATGGCTCAGAGATGAAAAAGGCCTTGGGATCATTATAGAGCTTTCTGTAGTTTAATAAGAGGGAACAATTAGGTATTATTTCTGGCCACAAAAACTTGATAAACTGATATTGTTTCTTTCTAGAAGATGACAATAAATGCATAGGTTCTATATAGCTAATTTCTGTACATTTATGCTACAGTGAAAAGATTATAATGTCCACAGTAGATCTGGGCATTGCACACAAGCCAATATACCTGAGCTGCACTTTGCAAGTGTAAGGAATGAAGAAGAAAAACCAGTAAGGTGGATTTCCAGAAGGTAGCAAATCCCTGCATGCACATGTCTCAGGCCATGAAGGGTCAAGGGTCACTGCCTGTAGCATTTCTCCCACTTCCATCCTTTCCTGACAGCCACCACTTCTATCCACCTTGTGCAGTAGGTCAGTTCACACAGGCATGCCCTAATTTCCTTCAAGCAATATAAATCAGACTAATTCAAACAGTTAGAATAGGTGATGTGAGGTAACCTGGCTGATTTTACTTGCAGCAAACAGGCAGAGGTCCAACCTTGGAGGACTGGCAACAGAACAGTAAGGGTGGCAATTTCTGGCTGGTGGGAGGTGACAAAAAGCTGGAGGTGGTAACCTCTTTGCTGGTGCAGATGGATGCAGACAAGGATGCCAGTCCACTGCCGTAATATGCACTGAAGCAAACTCAGGTTCTTATATACAATGGAAACTCTGCATCCAAATGGTTTTGTTTCTATTGTTACAAAAGTTTAAAAAAAATAAGATGTTTTTAAACCACAAAGGGAATTTATATATATTGAAAACAAAGAAGCCTTCTGGAAGAACCTTTAACTACTGTTTTATACAAGATTTCCTCACATGTTGTGTCTTTAATTCTTTGCATATGAATAGCAGTTCCACTTTCTTTGCCCTACAAAACATGACAGATTCTAGATAAAACATGCCAAGCAAAGTCAGAAGGATGAGTTACAGTGTTATGTGCACCACCTATGCACAATATGGTGAAGCAGCTTTTGACAAGCTCGAGTAGCAAAGAGAACAATGCAGAAAGGTGATCTCCACATTTACACACGCCGGTTCCCATTTCTCCCATTCCTGCTGTGTCCCCACGTTCCCAGAGAACCACAAGGGTAAGGTTTAGATGTGCAGTGGCACCCCGTGGAGTGCCCCTGCCCACAGTTCAGCCCTGTCCCTTTCTGTGCCCTGGCACAGCTACTTGATGCCTTTCTGTGCCACCTTTACACCTGGCACAGCAGGGCTGGGAAAAGCTGCCACTCTGACGTGGTTCCAGTGCTTTTTGCTGTTCCCCAGCAGGCAGAACTGCCTACCTGGCTGTCCAGCTGAGCCACTGACCTCTCTTCTTGCCTTGGGAATGTGAGATGGCCATTTCTGCATTGATAACAAGGCGTTCCTTCCTCCCACACTGCTTTCATAAGACTTTTTGGCTGGGCTCTGCGCTCAAGCATTAAAGAGGAATATGCTTCCAGCTGCCTTTCAAGAATCTCATTAGCTTTTCCCAGCCACTTCTATGAAGTTTCACATTGTTACCGAAATACAATTGCTCTGTAACTATTTGGAGAATTTTTAACTAGCCACACGAACACAGAGATTATAAAATCAGCTTTCCAGGCACTTTCATAGATACTTTTTCTTATGCTAATAGAAAAATAAGAAAAGGTTTAAGTGGGTTGTGTTATTTTTCACAGAAAAATCTCGAGCAAATTAAAATGTAAATTTTTATACAATCGCTGCTTTTGGGTGACAAACCTTTTGCTTAAGTCTTTAGATGCATCCTGCCTCTGTTTGATTTTCACATTTGGAGGTTTTGGAAGAACTTGCCTGATCAATTCTGTAATCACTTTTCTTATTGCTCATGCTGACTTACCCAATTCCTGCAAGAGTTTTTAGCTTGCTAAGCTCACAGCAAACTAACCCAGTAGAAAGAAAAATTAATTCTCACAGCTTGGCTGAGTGAACTGAACTAAATGAGTGCAGGAGTCATGACTGACTCGCTCAGGTGTGGGGAATTGGGTCCTCAGAATTCTCTGTTATCCCCTCCATGGATGTACAACCCCAGGACCACCCCTGGGAGCAGGGGTTCCACCCCACCCACACTGCACACACCCCAGTGAAACCTTCATAACCTTAGAGGGACACACATCTAAAGACCCCAGAAATGAGGCCTAAGGGCATGAAAAGGGCATGAGCCAAGTTCAGGAACAACTCTGCTAAATCACTATGATTTTCAGGGGAATGAAAACCTGATCCCCCAGTCGTGGACGGCTGGAGGTATTTGCCACAAAGGGGCTCCTGTCCTGAACAGGCCATGGTAGAGCTGGAATGCAAATAACAACTCTCAGAGTTACTCGATTCAGGGAAATTACTCTGCTGTACTAATGTGTACACATGTATTATTCATATCAGTCCAGAAAGTCTGGTTAAATGAACATCTTAAAACACAAGCAGAATGTAGATAGGCTCAATCTAAGAATTAACATTTGGAAATCTTGGGCACAGATACATCAATACTGAATAATCTAGGGGAAAAAATTAAAATTCATCCAGGAAATTAGTGGTTGACTTCTGCCCTGAAGCATTTTGAAGGTTATCCAAAGCACTGCAGCTGTTCTGGTAGCCTGTCCTTCATCTGCATTAAGAGCCACGCTCTGGGCCTGGCAGAAGTGCTCAGCAATGCATGGATGCACAGCAAAGATGGAGAAACTGGGTATTTCATGTACATTGTCTCTGAATATTAAACACCTGAACCTTCCAAGACAAATGCCCAAAGTAATAGTTCATTCATATTAAATGCTGTAATAATGAGGCAAATGTCATATGATTTACCAAGTATGTACAAGCATTGTAGTATTTATAAATGGTATTTACCAACCATGAATATTTTAGAAATATATAGATGTATCTGTGTGTGTATGCACTTTAGACCACACAGTGTAAGATAATTATATAAATTACATAGCTATAATGGACAATTAGGAACCAAATTATACTCCAACATATGATTATACAATTATACAGTACTAATTTACTGCCCTCTAATACATATTTACTGCTCCTGGTTTCCAGATTTTTTGTCTTGGAGCACCTTAAAAACCTGCAATTTTTTTTTTAAGTTACCAGAAAGCAAAACAAGTATTTCTTTCCCTCCCCATGCCAAATTTGGAAGTTTTCACCCAAACCTCAAATCCTGCCAGAGGCCCAGGAATTAAATTCTCCCTGTCCCTGCAGTAACAGGTTAAAACTGCAGCACTGCGTGCCCTTGCAGTGCTGCCAGGAGGCAGTTTTATCTCCCTTGGAACTGGGATTTAAGGCTTTGAGGGAGACACAAATCACCTGCCCAGCCATCTAACTCACTGGACCTTGGCATCATGACTTTTAAAATACACTTTTGATCATTTTATCCATCTTTCCTCCATGATTGTGATCCCAGGGTGCAAAGGTGTTTTGGCCTTATCGGTGAAAGGGATAAAACTCCCAATAAAAGTTTTCTGTGCTGTTAATATTCCTAACAATGTTTTGCATTGTCCCTTGCATATGGTGTTAAGTATTCCATAAAATACTATCATCCATAATGGTTCTCTCAGGATTCCTGGGAAAGCCTGCAGAGCCCCGCAACATCTTTGCCAATTTTGATAATGGCTCACCCCAAATTTAGACTGATAAATCTTTGTAGGACACCATTGCATGGCCCTTTGTACTAAGAGAGAGTGTTGTACTGAGTATTAGATAAATGTATTCAAAATATGGCTAAGTGATAGCAATTGTTACAATCTGCACTCAGGTCACCTATACCAGGAAAATCGTAACAAAAACTGCATGACAGCATTAATAAAAATTCTCAGACTGGTTCTATGCACAGAATCTACTTTAAAATATGTCCACAGTAAATTTCCCTTCCTCTTAAAGACTCTAATTTTAAAACAAATTCAATGCACAATGAGAAGTCTTATTTCTACACAGAATTGCATGGAAATAACTTCTGTAAACAGTGTGCACTGCAGAGGTTTTAGAAGAAATACCTTCAGGCACCAACTGTAAAAGATCAGTTTGGGGACATTCAGGACACACGCAAAATGATCAAAGCCTCTTAATACCATATCAGTGAAACCATCAAACTCTTGCTTAGATGAACACACCTAGTGATTGTCAAAGCAAAAAGTTCTTATGTGCTGCAAAAACAGGATTTCCCCTCGGCTATTTTGGCTTAACTGAGGCTTTCAGACAAAAACAGTAAAAGAAAACAGTTCTATTATCTAAAAAAATAATTCTAAAAAATCAAAGGACACAATGGAATAAAAAACACCCCAGGAACATACAGGAGAGGCAAGAGAAAAGGAAACAAGAAGAAAGGCAGGAGAGGGTGATTACACCAAAATACAGCTCCCAAGAACATATCCTTAAGAAATTCTCCCCATATTTCCTCTAAAACAGAATATCCTTGGAAGCCCAAAACTTTTAAGGGACCAAATGCCAAGTCACTGCTCGGACTGGGACCTTTGGATGCTCAGTCCTGTTCCCTGAACTGAGCAAAGGCCACTTTGGAGGTTGAGGTTTTATCTTCTCACCCTTGTCATTTTTAGTCATTTTTTTTCCCCTGAGCTTCAAACACACCTTCCTGCTCCATATATTTAATGTCTCCTCATGCTATGGAATGCTGTGATCCACAAGTCATGCTGAATTCTTGGCACACCAAGCTGGCACCAGACAAGGGATCTCACTGCAGGACCACACAGCAAAGAAAGCAAGGCCATAGGAAGAAAAGGAACTCCCACTTCCAGCACAGCTACCCTAAAATACAACTCAAAACAAGTCTTAGATTTTGCAAGACTGTATAATTTTTTTAAACCAAAATTTACCGCTGTCATGCTAATACCAGCATATGCGAAATGGTTCCAAGGGACATGCACATGAGTAATGGAGGTTTTCTCCTGGTCCCTTGGAAATAAAACTGAGACAAGCAATGCTCTGAATCACGCTGTTATAAGCAAGTATGTGTACAGTTTTAAAGCCTTTGATCTAGAGTTCCTGTTTAGCTCTTGTCCACCTCTTCCAGGCTAAGAGCTGACTCGACTTTCTAAGAGCTGGACAGGAAAATATTTTCGTGTCCCAATAACATTTTCCAGCCCAAACTAGACAAAGAGTACAAACTTCAATAGCAACAAAATCGCAAATTAATGTTTCAAAGATTTCAACGTAAATTAGCCTAAATAATCTGACTTCAATATTATTTTAATCACTAAAAATAAACAAATATTTCCAGACAATTAATAATTGTGAACAGCAGCAAATACTATCCCATATCACTCTTACTTGTCTTGTCTCCTGGCTGAAGAACACTGATCTTCTCAGCTTCTCATTTCTCATTATTCATTTGCCCCTTCCTCTATGTGCTGACATCATTCAAACAAATATATTTCACCCAGGCAGTTTGGGACTATTTCTTCTTTTTGCTTTTTATGTTAAGGAAATGGAAATGCAGTCCCCAAATCAGGCATCTGAAAACCTTGGCAGAAACCCCAGCCAAAACAAAATTTAGTCATGCATATATTTGAAAGGAAGCATTTTCATGAAGGGTGAAAGTATTGTTTCCAACATTTCCCTACTTTTAAATCTTACTTGAAACTGTGAATCTTTTGGTTAGGTAACAGGTGGAGGAGAGATAATTATTTGTTGATATTAATTTATAGTACCAATTTGACATTGATATTATTCTTGTTCAAAGCAGTTGGACTGGATGATCCTTGTGGGTCCCTTCCAGCACAGCACCCTTGGTGGTTCTGCAGTGAGACAATAAAGTAGACAGCAAGTGTTGAGAGTCAGATTGCAGTTCCCACCTGACATAAAAAGACAAAAGGAACAGCTAACAGTCTGGAGGGTGGGTGTTAATTCTTTGCCTTCTGTTCTAACCATCACTTCAATACTTGGTTCTAAATAAAGGAGATGTGAAAAATAAGTTTTGAAATTTCACGTAGTAAAGGAGGGGTTTATGTGGAAGAGAAAGATCAAAAGAGAATGGCATAAGAAACAAAAAAGGGGATTCTTTTGAAAGTTTTGAAGCAACCCAGCATCCAAAACCAACAAGAGAAAAATATTTAGGAAGAGGAGGAATAAAAGTACATACTCTAATACATATAAATAATAAATACATAAATCAGAGAAAAGCAAAACGATCACATACTGTCTTTTTCTCTTAACATTTCACACTGCATTTTATTTCTCCCTCTTCTGAAGCCATTAAATAGAAATGCAATACTTGATTTTAACTGGCTTGGGATATAATCGCTGAATAGCTGAGACACAGAAGAGCAAGTGGAAACCAAAACATGATATTTCATCTGTTGTGCCATCTTTTTCAAGGTTTTCTAGTAAGACTTTTGTTTTGATGTTTTTATTTTATTCTCCAGATCCCCAAATACTCCCACTTAGGGCACTCTGAGTTACTGAAACAGTTTCTGTCTCCATCACCTGACCAAGGACATTCAAGAGAGGCAATTTCAAACAAACAGCAGCACAAGATATATAAGTAGAGAATTCAGAATTAGCTGGCAAGAGCCTTTTATCAAATTCTTTGATATAATCAGCTTCTGAGAGTGCACGCCTTTATGTCTTAGGCCACCAAGCAAACAAATTCTAATAAACAATTATCTGTACTGAATACTCTGAATATATTTTACAGTTCTTGCACATGCTATGAATTCAGTACTGGTTTTTTTTTTCAAATTACTCTTCCTTTGGGAAGCATTTTAATTTTTAAAAAGAGAGGGAGAGATATCAGCTAGGTCTAAACTCCGTATTAACATGTTAACAACTCTTTAAATCATGATTCTGCTATTGCTGAACAAGACATTACATTCTCTTTCTCCAATTTCATGCACTCAGAAATTAATTCTGAAGGGAGTAAGCAGAAAATGATAGGGATGTGGATCTCTGCTGACAGTTCTGACCAGGCAGCTGATAATCACATCTACAAACAAATTTCCCCATTCCTCACCCCTTCTGCAAATAGCCCAGGTAAATAAAGAACACAGATCTGGAAGGTCCAGGGACAGGAGAGCAGAACAATCTTCCCTTTATTGAACTGTGGGATAAGTTTTTATGGATTTTATCAGATCACTGTGCTTCAAAACACAACGGCAGTGCCTGATAATAATGAGTCTGTGAAAGATCAGAAGTGTTTAGACACCAGAAAACAGAGGTTTGCCAGTGTTAATCACGTTTCAGTAAAGAATTACAGATTTGGCTTTTGGTGGACATTGGATGGGTCTGATTTTCAAAGAAACAAAAAGGTTTTCTCTTCACTTGGATGGTAAAGAGCCACAGAGAGACAGAATGATCTGTCAGAGCTCATTTTTGCCCAGGCACACATACTCACCTTCCACTGCCCATCTCTTGGCCTCACTAGTGAAACCAGGCCAGCAGCTCCACAGAACCCTCAAACTGGCCTCCTTCTAAACACACCTTCCTTCCATTTCAAGCCCCACCAAAGCCACCTGAGAGCAGCATTGTCTGGATGGTTTGGAAACCATGAAATGCACAGAGGAGACAGTTGGTACGAAATGTGTGATTTTATGTGCTCTCCTCCTGGGGTTTTCAACAGAGGGTTAAAAGGATGTTATCAGAGGGCTAACAAAGGTTGGGTAACCACCCTTTGTGGCTGTTTGGGTACAAACTACACTCATGGTGAGCTGGTTGGCTTATCTTTGGCATGCCTGCTGGCTTGTAAGACAAGGGAAACATGAAATGACAGCTGAGAAAACGATGAGACACTTCAGGCAGAGAATTGACCACTGAGAGCAGTATCACCTACTCAATATTCATTTAAACTTAAACAAAAAAGGAAGCTTTTTTCAAAAAGTCTCTTTCTAAACAGACCTGATAATGTTTAATCCAATTGTCACTGTATTTTCTTGCTTGCTCGCTATTCTTTCATTGGTTCTTTGGTGAGTGATACCTACTGCTCATTTGGCAAGGTGAGCAAGTTAAGGAGAGTGCAAAATGCAAAGGAACTGAATGAGGATATAAGAACTTTAATCATAACAGCCCTTAGTTTTGACTGTCTTATCTTCCCTGGGACTTTGGAGCAACTACGGTTTCCNAAAAAAGGAAAAGAAAAAAAATCCATGAGATGGAATTATTCACCATTAGTCAATGACATCCAAAATCCTTGAGCTGACAGAACAATAAAAAACAGCTTATATGGAACTGCCTCAGCTCCTGATGTCAACAAAATAGAGAATGGGCCACACCCTGCTTCAAGCTCCTGCTGCAAATCAGCAAAATGAAAGCAAACAAATCCCAGTCTAGTGTTTCCTATCTATTCCCATCATCTTTTTAAATAGATGCATTTTTAAGTAGCAGAAGGCTAGTTTGGATTTTGTGCCAGCTGTTGTACAAGAAACTTCACTCAAAAGATATCCTTAGGTTAACACAGAGCAACTGAAAAATAACATTTATTTACATTTTACATACTATTGCTTACATTTTGCAGCATTTTGGGACTCAGGTGTACTTTATCAGGCGTGTTCTAATAGTCTCTTACTGTAAGATGAATTTAAAGTGTAGCAAATATTAAAATTTTTCTCACAACATTGGATAGTCCTGCCATACTTTATCCTCATTACTGAAACATCTTTAGGCAATTTTTTGCCATGAAGCAGATATTCTCTACTTTTACACCTAATCAGACATGATAAAGAAAGGAATATATTTAGATACTGGATCTCTCCCCCAAAAAAAATAGGATATCTATGGTTTCAAACCCTGGACAGGGTCCTGATCCTTCTCTACTTCCCAGTAAAGTTTGCATTAACAAGTCTTAAAGCACATTTCAGAAGGGATTCCCAAAACTGCACAGTTAAGAAAGTCGTCTCATCTTTTGGGGTAATTCAATCCAAGTCAGTCTCCTGGATTAACCTGCTTCTACAAGTAAACAAACAATTTAATTCAAATAACCTAATTTTGGTCCATATGGAGTTGTTGTTATCAGCAAGACCTCTTTTTATAGAAAAAAAGTATTTCTTCATATTTACTAGGTTTCTCAATATTCTTCATAACCTCCTGGCACCTTAGTTTGAAGATTGCACTATTAGAAGCAGGATGGGCATTGCCTAAAAAGTTAAACACTAATAATGTGAATAATAGTGAAATGCCAATAGTGAGAAACAATAACTTAACTTTTATCTTGTACCCTCCAAAGTGCACTGAATCCCGATGTCTGCTAGACCTACTACCAGATGTGTAGGTGCATCTCCTTATTTTATCATTTTAAAAATTCCAAATAAAAATACTTTACAAGAGGCTGCTCTATGGCAGTGAAGTACATTTATAAACCCAGCCCTCAGGCAGTCTCTGTTGCACCTCCCAGAAACATCATCAGCACAAAGCAAGGAAAGATGAAGGTCTGAATGTCCCCAGGGTGTCAGGAATTCCCAATAATTCCCAGTAACCTTTCTTGCTCATGGTTACTGTGCTGCTCTGTGTGGAGGGGATTTATGGGAGCCCATGGATCAGCATGGCCACCTTGCATTGCTTCTGTACCTCAGGTCAGAGCAGGATCTCCAGAGAAACGGGAAATTAAGTCACCTGGCTAAGGGCTAATTTTCCAAAGGGAAACCCTTTGGGGTTTCAGGAAGATCTCGGCACACTTTGCTGCAATTACCATAACAAAACTCTTTAGCAGTTCATTTTTGTTGTTCTTGCCCACTGACCTATGGAAGTGTGCAGCTCCCTTCGGCCGTGTCACCGAGTCACTGCTGTGACACCCCCAGCCAGAGTCTCGCCAAACCAGGCCCTGCCTTCCAGTGCTATTTCCCTCTCCAAGCCATCACCTGGATTAAGAGATTGAAGCAGCTCCCTGAGGGTGAGCACAGCATTCTGCTGGAACTGTTTTGGCAGCCAGGAAGAAGTCCAATCCCCTCTCCCAGATTTCCCAGGCCATGTATAAACCCCCAGCTGTTTATCAGCCTCGTCCCCTGTGTGTGTACAAACAGTACACAGTGACAAAGCCCTTTGCTCTGCACAAACACTGAGAGAGCAAAAAGAAAACGAAAACAAGGCATTAAACAAAGAAAGGATGTGTACAATGGCACAGGCACAAGTTATTTTTTTGTTTGTTTTTCTTTTCCTGCTAAAAATAGAACACAATGCTTATCTTTGTGCAGAGACTACTCACTAAAGCCTGAATAAACCGGAGGTTAAGAAAATCAACATCATTAAATCTCTTTTAGTTTTCAGCTCTTTATCTAGATTCACTTTTCCCTGATATTACTTGCTTCACAAACTAAGTGCTCTCTCAGGGGAAAAAAAATCCAACAGAAATTCTCTTAATTGGACATTTTAGAGAGAAAATATCAGATTTAGTCCTAGCTACCTATTACAGTTAAAAGTGTTCTGAAAGAAAAATGTGAGACACGAAAGCTGAGAATTTGGTCAACCAAACCTTCAATAACTTTGAAGCTTTTGAAGTTCCAGCTCTTGTAAAAGGCTGAGCAAATTTCTAGAATAATGTTTCCTAGTTATGAAACATAACATTGCCTGGAGTTACTTGGAATGTACAATAATTACCAAAGAGAAAACAGTGCACATCCAAAGCAGGTCAGTTTAGGAGTTTTCTTGCCAGAATTGCCATTCACTTAACCAAATTAAATATGCTGTTCTAGAATGTCTTGTCATTACACTGAAATTAAACCTTGAATAAAGTTTGTAACAAGACTGACGTGCAAAAATAGTCTCACCTAAAACCAGCATGGTTTCACATTAGGGTTCTTTGTACTTGTTTATTTTCTAAAAACATCTATAGACATAAGAGTTGTGAGGTACAAAAAAAATAGGAAGTGTGCTGACTTAGAAGACAAAATACAATATTTCTAATATTAATGTTATATTAAGGAACTTTAATTCAAGAAAAAGAAGAATTAAAATTTAACTAATATGAGTCCTGTTCCAGCACAGATAATCTTGACTTCTCAGTGGATATTTCATTTTCACCTCCAAGAATATGTCATGATTTGCTGGGTCTAAGTGAAACAAGAGGCTCCTCCCTGACCATTTCAGTGGTGCTGGTGAGCAGCTGCTCCCTGTGGAACTGGCAGCACCTGAACTGGGCAACAAGAGCTCTGTACACTGTTCTGGGAGTGATCAGCAACTGCCTTAACTACCTGGCCCTGCCATCCTCTCTTCCCACAAAACCCCTCCCTTAATGCATACTGGAATCATATTTTCCTCTCTCACAGTCAGCTCGCAGCAGTGACTCCCAGTCAGTTTTGTTATTGATTACTGCAGTCAAGTTTTTTTTACCCTTGTGTCACTTCCAATTTATGGGCCCCCTTTATAGAGAAATTCCAATCAACTGCATGACCTTGCACTTCAGAGGAGATTTCTCCCTGTTTCTCCTGCTGTATCTTCAAGGTGTCATTTCGCTCTCAGTGTTTAATGCTTTGGTCTCCTCACTATTAGCAAGTACCTCCCATGTTTTGTCAATCTTGTCCCTTTCCTGCCTGTTTCTTTAATGAAAATATTACAAGATTAGCCAAAAAACTGTCCCCAAGGAACTCCATACGTAAACTCTCTCTACTGTGAATTTCCTTTCCAACACTAGAACAGTAACCTCTCTTTTGCCTAGTTCATCACACCTTACCTTCTCTTCTACTAATGCTCATTTTCTCTAGCTTAAGTAATAATTTATTATATGGATTTTTTTCAGCTAAGTCAATAGTCTGAAGTCTCATTAGAAGGGTTTGAATGTCACAAAGTGCTCTTTCTAAGCCTCTGTTTTATTTTACTCAATTTTCCAGCAATTGTTCTATATTCATGTTTTTTCATCTAAGCTCATAATGTTCATAAGACCACAGTTCACCCTTTCTTAATAGACATTTCTGAAAATGCCCTCCTACACGTACCAAGCTGTTTTATCTAGAAATAAAATCAAAAAAATATTATGACTAGAACAAGGACACTTCATCTCTCCTCAGAGAAAAAGAATAATTTATGATGTGGGCTAAGTTTTAAGCAATCACCTAAGTCTCCAAGCAGAGCTATAACCCTGAATAAATGGTTATTTTAGTGTAATGCTGCTTGCTCAGCAATCACCAGCAAATGCACCTCAGTAGAAATGCCCTGCAGAGTTAAGGGCCCGTGGTGTGTTTGTCTGTGCTCACACTGACATGCTGAAGTCACAACACCTGCACTGTGGTTTTGCAGTCCTTATGCATTCAAGAAAGGCCCACATCAATCAGATCAGGATTTCCTGTGTAACTGCTGTTGCTCAAATGGAGGGACTCACAGGCACATCTAGACCATCTAAGGCTTTGAAAAAGAAATCCCTTTTCTGACCCAAAATGTACAGCTCAGCCCACCTGGAGCAGGCAACAATTACACACAGCTAGATTTCCAACCTTCTAGTTTACTGCGTGGTACAAACGGTGCTGCAATGGTAACTCCTTCAGGGTTTGGATTTCTTCCTATTGTGACTGTTGTTATGAATTTCATTTCAGAGGAACTGGCACCACAGAGTGAACACACTAGACCAAAGAAACATCAGCAAAACTTAGAAACCAAATTTCGACTCTATACAGAATCAGGTGAAGGCAACTGCCAAATTCTGTTAAATCAGCGGGAGACTCTGGACAAATGCAGTTTCAATGCTTCTCTTCCCCTGGCGATGATAGTCCATGGCTGGTCGGTATGAACTCACCTTTTGTTTTTAATTCAAACTACACCTGATTTGATATGCTTTCCTTCTCATTATGCTACTGCCAGAAGTATCTTCAGGTATCTAGTTGTGATTACAAAGATGGTAGGTTGGGCGATAAAGCCACCCAGATTGTGAAGGAACAGTCTACAAGCAATTTTTCACATGGGACTCCCCTGGCAGGATTAGATTCAGCCCCAAGTTTAAAGCCAGCAGAGCTAATAAAGGAGCTCAATTAATGTGCTGTGCTCCTGGAAGATTGAATACCAGTTTCATTTCACTGCCAGGTATTTACAGACTTCTTGAAAAGTGCACACAATCTCCCTACACGTTTCTCACAGATACCCCCTTTAAACAGAAATCCTCCATATGCCACTTCAGCTGAAAGCAAAGCCTTCACCATCAATGAGTTGTAACTGAACTGTTTCCAGTTAAACTGTAAAGAAACAATCTTCCATGAAAAACCTTCCTCAAAACCACAGCAATACTAAAGAGTGGCTTTTCATCAGCTTCTCAGCTGATAAAGAAACAAAAGGCAGGATGAGAAATTATGTCATTTTAACAGATCTTTGACTCTCATAGAGCCACTGTCATCACATGAGGTGGCAAAGCAGATCTTTCTTGCACATCTGCAAATATGCAGAGAAACTTTGAACACCACCCTTGATGCAAATAACTCCCTTAACAAATAAGGGCAGGGCCGCCCTGGGATGAAATATTGGCCTAGACTGCTTCAGCCAAGCCTCACAAATAAGAATCTGTTCAAAACCCACACCCCCCTCAAAGACAAACCACAGGCCACTGCAGTTCATCATTCATAATAACTTAATTTGCAGAGGTATGGGGCTCTTAGAGGAACATGTATGGAAACCAGACCTGAGATGCCTCAGTTCTGTTACAGCAGGAGAGATGAGGGTATTTTATCATCTGAGGAAACACATGCAACTGGAGCAACAGCTAAATCTGATTGATTAAATAATACTTCTAGTCCATCAAACTAGAAACACACTTTATTACAGAAAAGTGTAATTAGGTGCTGAAAAAGTAATGATTTAAATAAAGCAGCCCTCAAAGTAGAACAGCTAGAGAAGATGAATACCCACTGGCCTGCAATCCTCCAGCTTCCCTCCCTCTCTAGCTCTTTTAGCTTTCAGGAACAGCTGCTCTTGAATGAAATCAGAAATTTTCCGAGCATTTGTGTCTTTCTTTTTACCCAGTAATACCAGTTACCACCACTTAAAATATTCTGGGACATCACTTTCACTGATAAGAGTCCATATTACAAAACATAATTATACAGTTCTTATGTTGATTTTTAGTTTTTTTGTCCAGCAAACCCCAAGGATTTCTCAGCACTAAAGCAAATCGAAGCCCCTAAAATCCAATCAGCATTAGACCCTCCTTGTTCATATTATGCTTTTTGTTTCCTTGAGGTTTCCACACAAAATATTTGGCAGAGAGTTTTCCTGTAACAATGGTTTTCTGTTTGTTTTGTTGTTTGGGTTTTTTTAAAATGTAACAGGTGGATGGGATCTTAGAAAGCTGGATTTGGAAGATGGCAGCAGCTCTGAAGTCTCAGAGCAAGCCAATGAATGTGATCATTGCAGACTGGCTTACCTTGGCTCACCAGCACTATCCCATTGCTGTCCAGAACACACGCTATGTAGGACAGGAGATAGCAGAATTCCTGGAATGGCTGGAGGTAAGATTCCCCACATCTGAAAAATAGTTCTCTGGAAAAGACCTACTTGTTTGTTTTTATGCTTCTACAACCTTTCTGGAATACCATGCTGGCTAATGCTGTTCATTTCAGTCACTTTTCTTCCATTAACTTCCACACAACTTCATAAACTTTCACCATGCAATAGAAAAAAGCAAGTGGTCTTGCTTATTAAAATATTGTATATATCTCTAGAGGTGAGACAATTCCCTGCCACTTTAGCTTTTCCGTGGCATATGTAGCAGCTGACACAGTCCCACCCTTTGAAAGCTGGCAGGCATCATTTGCAAGCTGTTAGTTCAGTAAAATGGCTTTATGTTATTTGTGCTTACTTCTACTTTTAATGCAGAATTCAGTCATGTCAGTGTCTAATTTTTGCTGCAGTTTCCCAAAGCTTATGCTAAAATAATGGCTCAGAGATCCAGAGTGTAAGGAGAGACCTTCCAAGAGGACAGAGCTGCTTCCCAAAGCAGAGGACAGCAGAGAGTGCAGAGAACACTCATGCAGTGCCCACTTATCAAACTTCTGCCACACAGAGAGCAGTGGCCACGGCTGGATGGAAAAGGTTAATACTAATTTAAGAGACCTGATTTGAAATTAAATTCGACTTCTGTACCTAACAATGAATTTTTTAATCCATTCATTGAAATAAGGTGGGGTCTAAGGTGGAGGAGAAACACACTGCAAAGCTGAAAGGCTAGTAGGAAATACCATTGAAGGTCTAAGCTGCTTCCACTGGGAATAGCAGGGCTGGAAGCTGTCAGATACCATGCCCAGTTTGGGACAACAGGCACAAAAGAGAAGGCAGAAGAGTCAGACACTATTTTTCATTGTGACATTACAAGAAACCTTAGCTCCTGGTCAAATGTAGTTTAAGTTGCTGGAGCCTAAAAGTGATTTTTTGAAAGCTGTTAATTATTGAATGAATCAAATGGTTTGTTCAGTTTGTTCAATTCAAAACTTTGTTCAGTTCCCAGGAGAACACACCACATTGTCAACAGTAAAGACTGTCTGTGATTTCTTTAGTGTCAACAACAAATCCAGGCTTGAATAAATGACTCCTTGCTCCAGCACTGTAGGTAGCTTCTCTCATACCATGATATGTTACAAAATTTAAATATACCATAAATTTTCACACCATTAAATCAAATGTGTTCAACCAGGAGACCTTCCTTCTGTTGGGAAGCACCCGTCCAAGTTTAACACTTTAAAACCCCTCCATTCTAACTCCCACAACTCTCTTTTTGCTGTGCTTCTGTCTGCTTACAGGCAGTCCATTCTTTGAAATATTCTCAGTGGAAGTACCAAAAGCTGCAGTGTGCTGCACAATATTTGAATTCAGAATAAACAATAAGTAAATATTCACACTCTTAGTCCAAGAATTAACAGGGTATGATCAGTAGCAACCACCTGACAAGAAATTGGGGATCTTGTGATTTCTAAGAGCTGCCTCGGTCAAAAGAAGCTTGCCAAGTTTCACATCCTCTTCAAAAGAGATGGGTATTGAGCCTGCACAGCCACTCCACTGAGATAGGCAATATCCACACAGAAATTAAAAGAGAGGTTTGCTTTTCCTGCAAGCAAAATATCCCACATTTTTCTTTACAAGTCAGAAAAACTTGGAGCCTTGCAGCTCAAGTGGAATGCTTAAGATGCACATTGTACTGATTAGGTGGAAAGAAGGGCCTGAGGCCAATTCTGCCTCAATAGGTTTGTTTCAGATCAGATACTCAGCTTTGTACAAATCAGTCCAAGAAAATATCACTTAACATGTCTGATCAATACCTTGTCTTCTAGTTTGTCTTGTGTTTGTACCTCAGGTGAAAAAAAGTCAAGGCACTTCCCATAGAGGATTGTTTTACCCTGAAGTTGAAGGATAAATATTCACTTTACAGTCACAGGAAAGTCAGCTGCTGCAGACAAAAGGCAATGCACATTTGCATCACTTGCAACAGCAGCTGAAATCCTGCTCCCTGTGCTGCTGCTTTTCCTGGGCATAGCACATAAGCAGCACTGCCCAAATATGTGGTCTTTTCCTGCTGCATGAAAAGGAAGCAAGGAAGAACACTCAGCCAGTGAAGAAATATTGTAAATTTGACAATCAACATCAACATGCACATTTCTTGTGTTCTAATTCATGGTATTCCTAGCTTGTAATAAGTATTTCACTGTTTACTTTTCACCTTTTCTGCATCTAAATCAAGTTGCCACTATCTTCCAGGAATCCATTCAGTTTTCCAGAGGCAATGCTCATCTAATTGGGTACAGCCTAGGAGCTCATGTTTCAGGATTTGCCGGAAGTTATATCAATGGTACAAAAAAGATTGGAAGAATTACAGGTAAAAGACTTCTATCTTTCAGAAATATAACAGACAACTGAATTAAGTTACACAGATACTTGGCATAACAATGTCATCTCAACAATTACCTGTTGAATAAGCAATACTCACCACAGTTTAGAAGTTTCATCCCATTGGTTTAGAAATTAGATTTAGAAAATGTAATGGAAACATTTTTCGAAATTGTTAGGGTGTTTCTATCTTCGATCTCTCCTACCTCAGTCCAAATTATGACAAACAAAATATACAAATAAGAGGACTACAAATCCTAAACCAAAGACTTAAGGTGCATGTTGCTTGAATTTACCTTGTACTCACTCCCAGTAACACATTAAACGAAATGTTTAATCACTGACCATGGATCTTTGGCCACTGTCTTGACTCAAAGTCACTGAGATACACAGTCCATTGTTAGCAAGTCATTTAAAAAATACATAAAGGAAAATGTCTAACTGTGCTTGAGTTCTCAATGGTGTTATAGTGCTAACACAGAGAATTCAAGCCAGCCAGTCTGTGGCAAAATGATAGTTCTGGATTACATTTTGCAAGAAGCGTATTAGAATACCCCTAAGAGATGCTTAAAATAAACAAAGTTAACTCTAACACTTGACTGTTTTGACTAGTGGCATTCTGAACCTTCTGTAATGTTTTGTAACTGTACTAATTATGAGTGCAATGAAAATACACTTATAATGTTATTGATACACTGCATACAGTACTCCAACTAATGCACAGTGTCAGCCTAAAAAAGGCAACAGACAAAACCAAACAGAAGTGCATTTTACACAAGGCCCACATCAGCTGATTTAATTTAGCAGAGAAAAGATTTTACTTTAATCAAATTTAGGAGTGAGGCAAATAGTCACAATTCTAGTCTAGGATTCTTTGCCACATACCACAGTCCCTTACACAATCAGCTCTCGTGGCATTGCCTGCATGACAAGAAGCCAATTTTACAAAACACCTCATGACATTACACTTGTGTACACTTGTGGGGACTTCAGGTCCCCAGCACTGCTTGCTCCAGCCCTATTAGTACATCAAACTTTGATAATGGATAAGAAAAAAACATTAGAACACCTTATTTTTTGTAACAGCTATATGCATTCTTCAGCAAAAGTTATTCAGACTTGTAACAATAAGCTCCAAAAATTGATAGTGATAGAAGTTCTTAAAACTAAAAGGAAACGTATGCCTTCAAGGTGACTTCCCTACTTGCAGCCCATGCTATTAGTCTTGCCTGGTTACATCTATGCTGTTACTCCACAGCACCAAGTGAACAATATCAAATTTAGAAGCTTCTCCTCAAAACTCAATGCAGCTTTGAACTAAGCACAAAGTTCTCTCCCATAAATCAATTCCCAGCCATGAAAAGCACCACACAAAAAAAATATAGTAAACAAAAATCAGTGAGACTCCCTAAGTGGAATACTGTAATAATCTGCCTTGAAGACTGTGCAAGCTGAAAAACAATTATAAAGAAAATCTAGCAGACACACAGCCCTTTTAAGCAACACGTGAAGCTGCTTTATAAACCTTCAGGTCCCAAATGTGGGCTAAAAGTCAACCTTGTTGTGGCCCTGGTGTCTTCACAAAGGGGCTCTGAAACACACGACCTGTAGAGCTTCAAAGAGCAGCATTACGTCAAGGTGCCCGCAGGGACACGGTGGCAGCAAGCGGCTCTGCCCAGGACAAACACCCCTATCTCTGTGCCCGTGTCCTTGTGCGGGCAGCATGCACTGCTGCCACTGTTTGCTCTGCTTTCTGGTGTAACTCACCACGTGGGACAAGCGTCCTTAGTGTTGTTTCCATCAGAGAAAGATCTTGTGAAGGGCCAGTGCTGCCTGCTTTTAAATCTTTATCACAGAGCTTCCCTCCAGCAGCAGGGCAGACCTTCTGCACCGTATGATTATTCACATCTATTTGCAGGCCTTGACCCCGCCGGCCCCTTGTTTGAAGGGATGTCACCCACAGACCGTTTATCTCCAGACGATGCAAACTTTGTGGATGCAATTCATACCTTCACCAAACAGCACATGGGTCTCAGTGTGGGCATCAAGCAGCCTGTGGCTCACTTTGACTTCTATCCCAACGGAGGCACCTTCCAGCCCGGCTGTCACATCCTGCACGTGTACAACCACATCGCGCAGTACGGCATCACCGGTAAGGACTGCAGCACAAAGGGAGGTGGCTGCACTGGCAGGAGCTCTGTGGTCTGAAACAGCTTCTGGTGGGAGCATCATCACCCCTTACACGCAAGGAAATTTCTTGTCTAGAAGCCAGTTATCTGATTTTCACATGTACTGAGTTCAAAGTGGTTTCACTGACTCCAGAAAGGGCCTGGGCTGCCTCACTCTCCTGAAAATGGGGCCATGAGCATCCTGCTGTCAAGCACCTTGGAATAATTGCTAAGGTATCCCTTCAAGCAGTAGGGAAAATTAGAAAACTTATTCTAATTAAGCCAGATTCATCTAGTGTGCCATTAATTATTTCAAACCAAATCAAACTAAGGTCTGTACTGCTCACCTCCTTCGTTCACCTTTTCCCAACTCGCTGTCCTTCAGCTGTGCAGACGATGCTCCCTCTAGGACCTGACTGACAGTGTTCCAGGCTGGCGTTTATTTATAGAAGCTTATTTCCAAGGTACCTAAACATAAATGTATAGAGAAACTGATGCAACATCCTGAAAAAAGATAAGGTTGTGATGCACAGTGACAACCAGAACTGCTCCCTGAAAAACCCCAAAAGAGCAACCAGGACACAACACTGCAAAAAGTATTTCTCAACTATTAGCACTCCCCGCCTAAATGTAGGCCTTACTTTTTAGCAGATAAATCATGACAGACATGAAACTAAGCATCAGCTCAATCAGTGGACATACAAACACAGTCCATCATGACATATCCCAATTACACAAAATAATTTCTGCAATTTGATAGCACTTAAGGAACAAAAAGATACTTCTCATAAAGGCATGTCTATGTATTTAATAATTTCTTACTCTGTTTAATACATTTTTTGCTTCTTTTTCCCCAGTAGTAGCTGCAAGCCAAATTCAGCATGAAAGTTTGTGACTAATAGGGACAAAATACGACATTACTGCATAAGCATCCAAAAGACAACCACTCCGAATGACACTGCTGTCTTTAATCTGGCATGATCTGACACACCGCACATCACCTCATGTTGTACTTTATATTGACCAAAAGGACAATGTCATCAAGGTTCATATTTACAGTCTGATACAGCCAGGCTAGAGAAGTCTGAGCAGCAAATTAGTCAATTTTATTATCATGGTTGTTCAGCCATTCCATTTTTGAACGATCCTAAAAGTAAAATCGCTACAATGCATGATCTCTGAGGCAAAATCACGCTGTAAAGGGCAGTAAGGGGGTGGAGGGAAAACAATAACATATGTTTGTAGCTGGTTACAGTACTCCTCTGCAGCTGAGATGGTAAAAAGGAACAAAAGCAGTAAAATTCTGCTTGCACTTTTTCAGGCATCACTCAGACTGTGAAATGTGCCCATGAGAGGTCAGTTCATCTGTTCATCGACTCTCTGCTCCACCAGGACAAGCAAAGCACAGCCTACTGGTGCAACGACATCAACACCTTCAACAAGGGCTTGTGCCTCAGCTGCAGGAAGAACCGCTGCAACACCCTGGGCTACAACATCAGGGAGGAAAGGACCCCCAAAAGCAGGCAACTCTTCCTCAAAACAAGAGCACATATGCCCTTCAAAGGTTTGTGGGAATACTTGTTACAGTGCCTGGATCGATCGCTAAGTGGGAGCACCAGCCTTAGCTTTGTGATCCTATTTACCCATTCATTAAAGCATGTGAGATCTGTGGGAATAATCAATTTGCTGAGACAACTGAGAATCCTGGTAGGTCATCTTGATGCCCTTTCATCAGGATCCTGGCTGTAAACATTTCTGTGGGAAAAAGCACTCTGCGTGCTTACCCCAGGCTAGCCATGGATCCGAGGCCTCGGGGATGCTTGGGGTCCTGATCTGCAGGATTTGCCTTCCTGGGGCAGGATTGGCCTGTGTGGGTTTGTTGGAACAGATGCAGGCATGCAGCCAAGCCCAAAAAAGCAGCATAATTGCTCTGGGAAGGCCTGTAAAACACCCTGTTCCAAGTTTGCCCAAATTTTAGCTGCAATTAGTCTACAAGATGACATACAAATTGCTACTTTTCAAACAATGGTCAGACAACAGAACAGCATGGACTTTCACAGGGCTGAACCGTAGCAGTGACATGAAGGCTGGCACTCCATCTTTAGCTCTGCTAAATTACTTTATCCAGAGTGCAAACTAACCATTTGCTCAGCTCAGGGAGACAGCCACTGTGGCTCCTTGGCCACAGGACCAGACAGAGGGGACAGCAGGGGAGCAGAGCCTTTCTGCCAGTCTGCACTACACTTGGCCGCCAGAGCCCACCAGACAGCTGCTGTTGAGCACAGGTTCACTTGCCCCTGGCAAGGTTTATGTATTGTTTAAAGCAAAACCAAGCAGGACTGTGTGGAATTAATGTCAGGAACATGTTTCTTCAAGGGGCTTTCAGTGCAGGGACTCCTGGTGCACGGGCATCCCTCCTCACCACCTCCTTCCTCAGCTGTCCATGATGAGTCCAGAGGGGTCTGTGCAGCCCTGACTGACACCCAGAGCAGCTGAACCTGCTGAATCTCTTCTTAACACTGTTTCAAACGGCTCAGGAAGGTACTTGAAGTAGATGTAAAACTTCTAGAGGCTGTGTCTAGTTCATGGTGTTATTTTGGTGCAGTACAGTCAGGTCCTTGTGAGAATCAGGGAGACAACTGGCTCTGGGGACGCTGTGTTTGCTGTCACCACACCTGGGCACAGCACTGCGAGCCTCGTGTTGTGTTCTTCTCTGGGCATGGAGCTAGTTTCAGCTTGTGGCAAAATATCTGTGCCCTCTTGGCTTCGATTTCAGTTTAAACATGTTGTATTTTTATGCTCGGAACCAGTTTTGCGTCAAAAAGCCATCCTTGGCACATATGTGGGTACCAGTGCCCCAGACAATGGTGTCCTTTCACCAAAGCTCCTAAACAGAGCAGCAACTGTGGGAGGGCACTTACAAAGTCATCTTTGTAATGCTTTTTAAAAAAAAATGTTTGAAGATCATGGGAGAAGCCCAAACAGAAGAAATTCGAGAAACTCAGCATTACACTTCACAATCCTCTGTGTCTTCGTAAAACCTGACATTTCATTTTCAAGTTACTGGCATTACATTCTGGAGTGTACATTAATCCAGTTCAAACAAAAACCCAGTTGTTACAAAGAAGTTAACATTTATAATAAAGTTGCGATGAAAAACTAAAGAGTTTTTACATGAATATGCTCACCTTTTTCCTTAAAGTGAACCCCGTAAGCATAGCAGAAGCCTAGGCTGTATCTGAACATACACTGAACAACCAATTCATATGTGGAGAGAAAGACAGATTAGTAGTAAAAGTGATGTGTAACCAAACCTCTCTGCCTTTGTCTTCATCAGGTTTGCAGCAAAGAATCAGCAATGTTGTCTGATCTACTGAATGACATGTTTTCAAAAGAAAATACATTGTTCATTAACATAAAACAACAACAAAAAGATACAGCTTTTCTAGCAAATAATTTCCATTGTGAGCATTCTGAGCTGGAAACACAGAAAAAGATGATTCCCTTAGCAGTATGGTGGAACCACTCTCAGATGTAATGAAGGCTGAAGTGGGTGAAGAGACTCCACTCAAAATCTAGTGGGCAATAATGTTCCTTTACATCTGAATCTATCAGTTTTGTCTGGAAGGTGGCTGGTGGAGCGATCAGGCAGAAGAGTTTTGGACATTCAAACTGTGTGCACATGCTCTAGCTTTATGTTGTTGGGTTTTTTGTTTCATCATTTACAAAATATCAAACTGCTCATGATCAGTACAGTGATGACTTAGGCATTCTTCATTCTGACAACATTCAGTTCAGACTTTCCTAAACACTGTTCTAGAAACCCACCAAACCTTGCAGCATCAATGACATCTTTCTCATAGCAATGCGCTTGAACAAAGTCATATTGTTAACAGATGCACATTAAGCACAGGGTGGGTTTGAGGATAAAACCATCTTCCATGGGAAACGTTGCAGTCAAGGAAAGTTTGGGAGCCGCCTGTTTTGCAGGGTCATTTTCTGGTTCATCAGATGAGCCTGACCACATTGCATAAGGGCTTTAATCTCTATCATCATCTCTAGTCATACCCAGTCACAAGGATCTGCCTGGTCACTAGATAAGAGGGCTTGCCAGAAATTCTAACAACTAAACTTCAGAGAAGCTGCAATATTTCCCATGGCAGAACGTTTTATCCTAAAAACAAACTCAACCCAGATTATGTTTTTTCTTCATCCTTTTAAATAGAGCAAATAGAGCCTTGAACCCTAGGGGATTACACATAACAGCAACAATCAGAAAAAAATGATGTTTTAATTTCAACAAATAAGCTTGAAAAATGAAAGGGAATAAAAATCAAGTTTCTTCTTTGAATAGATTTCAAAAGAAATCTATTGCTTCTCCGACTGTTTATTTAGTCACTTTGCAAACTTCCTTTCTACAGTGTATCATTATCAGTTCAGGATCCACATCATCAATGAAATCCAAGGCAAGCCGATAGAGCCAACTTTTACCATGTCTCTGACAGGCACTAAGGAGGATGCTAAAAACCTGCACATCCCACTGTGAGTATTGGCATCACCTGTCATTGTGCATGGGAGAAAAGGTGCCAGTTTGCCATACATTGATAATCATGCTGTGAGTGAAAGAGTACAGCACAGCAAAGTGAAGATGAACTTGAAATTGTTCTTTCTTCACTCACACTTCCAAAAAAATCACAAATTTTTACAATGTCCATACAGTTTTTGCAGTAAAAACCCCTCTATAAATCAAACAGCAAACTTGGAAGTTTCCTGTGTACTTATGTTTTGTCCATCCCATGGCTATGACAGGGAGGTCCCATCAATTAAAACACAAGTAAAAATTCAGCTGTAACTAAGATACAGAATTTTGGATCTTTGTCATGCTGGACACCACCTGTATTAACAGAAGCAAAGCTACAGTGTGGGTCAGCATTTGGTGTAGCAGACAAAAGATGTAACAGCTGCTATTGTGGGGCACCTTTTGTTTTGCTGTTACAAATCACCACTGCTCCACCAGCTGCTCAGGCTTCTCCCACTTCTTTTTCCTACCATGCTGTCATATTTCACACTTTATGCACCTGCAGGAGGGGCATTCTAGAGACTGTAATGTTTTGCCCTGAAGAAGGCAAAAAACCCCCTTTCTTTTTCTTTTTTACTTTAATCCATAATAATTAACACATCATTCTGGTTTTGTTTTCTGTAGAGTTGAAGGTGTTACTGGGAATAAAACCTACTCTTTTCTCATCACCCTGGACACTGATATTGGTGACCTAATAATGATCAAGTTCAAATGGCAAGGAACTCCAGTTTGGGAAAATATCTGGGACACAGTACAAACCATAATCCCCTGGACAAAAGGCACCCGCCGACCAGGACTTATAGTGAAGGCCATAAGAGTGAAAGCAGGGGAAACACAGCAAAAGTAAGTGCAATAAAACCAATAATAACACCACAGATGTTTGGCACACAGCTCATCCCACATGGAATACAACCATCTGAGTGCCAGCAGTCACACCAAGGGTGAATTCATCCATGTTCAACTTCTGGCTGCCCCTCCCCTGCCCCTCCGATCAGACCGCAGCTGTTTTAGGTGACTTCAAGAATTCCTTTAGTCTCAGGTCAGAAATAGTGGGAAATGCTCTGGGTCAGCAGTGCCAGCAGTCTGAGTGTGAGGCACAATGGCCCTGGGTGACAATGTTTGTTGACAGCTGTGAATGAAGGACAGAGAAGTTCACACACACATCCAAGCAACAATTTCAGCAGGTTTTGCAAAGCAATTTCTGATGACAATTTCTGACATTTTTAGAATGGGATTACCTCACTACATAAGGACCACACGAAATATCAGTGAAACAAGATACTGCATAAGATAAATATTGATCCTAACATTAAAGTCATCAAATATTCAGATCCCTACTTACAAAAAATTATGCCAAATCTTAATTATTTGGCTTTCAATACCTACTTCATAGAGAAACTCCGCATCACCGTGCTGGAAAATACTCATCAGAGGGATCTTATGCAGAACTACAGGGTCCTGTGATTCCCTTCGGTGTTCTGTTCCCCCTGCTTATTGCTTGGAAACTGGATCACCAAGTCTGAGTGGCCTTGTTTCCTACGTACAGCAATGCTAACAAGACGTTTGAAACTGCTTATTCGTACAAAGAAATTTCAGCCAGAAGACAGAATGACAAAAGTTGTGATGACTCCCACTGCCTCAATCCCTTGAGAAATTTTAGCTGAGCAGTTTAATTAAGGTTAATGAGAAAAGCACACCTTACCTTGTTAACTGTGGCTCAGTCTTAGCAGGCAGTTTTACCTTGGTCCATTCTCTTTCTTACCACCACCACTGATAACTAGTGCAGAATTCCTGTGGAACACACTGGCAGAGCTGCATCTCCTTGATATTGGCACAAAAGACAGATCAGACCACTTAAAGAGACATTTCACAAGACAATCTGTGTTGGGAGGCAAGGGAGGAGTCATATTTTCTTAGGGTTAGCCCTCCTGAAAACATGTTTTGGAGGCGTTTTCCAACACTTGGCACATGCTCCTGCCATTAAAAAAAAAGAGTTTCTGTAACAGCTCCCGCTGTTCTAAAAGCCACAATCCCAAATCAGTACTGGTCCAGCTGTCAAAGCAAATTAAAGTGGAGCATACACCACAAATTCAAAGAGCTCTGCTTAAATATGGAATTTTCTACCTTGACAAAAGAAGGGTGGAGGCTGTGAAAGGCTCATGTCAGGTATAGTGATTTTCCTGACCAGAAAGCTCCTGTCCAGCCAATTACTGCTGATGCACTATTGAGGAAATCCTAGGAAATAGGTAACTGAGGTGGGTAATTTTTATACTAATAAAAAATTATGCTGCTGTCTTCAGGGACCTAACAGTGCTTAGAAGTTTTCCTTGCTACAAGTGGGAGTTTGTGTGAAGGTTGTAGTGGATTTTGTTCTGTGCAATTTGGGCAGGGACTGCTGAAATACTGCAGTAGTGCCTGGGGGGAATGAAAGATTATTAGGTGACTCTAAAAGAATGAACGAAGGACACTCAAGAATTGTCTTCAAAGAAAAGAGGTGTGTAGGTTTCCCTCTTCCTCAACAGACCAAACATTGTGCATCACAAAATTAGAAATGTTGGGAATTCAGTATTTAAAAAAGGTGGTAAACACAGAATATGTTTGGAGTTGCCTTGTGCTTTCCCAAGATTCAAAAAAACCAGCTGACAATATTTTATCTCCATATATCTTTACCTCTCAATATTTGTGATCTTTATATACACGATGAATTTTCCTTTGTGGAATTATCTAATGACAAAGACACAACACAACAGCATAAATTTAAAAAGCAGGTAACAAATAGACTATTATGAGGAGTAGGATATCAGATTCCAACATATTTTCAAATTTTTCTATAGCATATTTAGCTACTAATGTTGTTAGCATCCTACATAGCTGACTTCTAGCAAAATATTAGTATTCCATCTATTACAAGTGTCCCAGCAGTCCAAATACTGCAACCCTGGTGGTAACAGGAAGAGTTGAAACAATGACAATGCCCTGCTGACAGCACAGCCCAAATCCCAGCGAGGGTGTGGGAGCAGCATGGGGGGTACAATCCACTCAGGACCTGCCTCCTCCCTCTGTTCTCTCTACCTACAGTCTGGCACTCAGATACATCCATTTCCTCACAAGCCTATGAAAATAATGCCTTCCTGCGAAAGACAGGATAAAGAACAGGGTAAAGAAGGTGAGAGTCCAACTCCCATTGTGCTTACATGCCGTGTTTTCTTTCTAGAATGACATTTTGCTCCCAAAGCATCGACAACGTGCACCTGCATCCATCCCAAGAGAAGACATTTGTGAGGTGTGAGGATCGCTTTCAGAGACAGGACAGGAAATGAGCAAGGACACAAACAGACAACTCACCAAAACAGACAACTCACCAAAACAGACAAACTACTACATATCTGGTAAAATGGTTCAAAACCACACGGCTGCATTAAATACCCCAGTGGTTTCAGAGTGCTGAAGAAAATATATTAGAATACTGGCGTTTTGTGATGTAACAGTAAGCTGAAATTTGTGCTTTGTTCATCCACAAGCCTACGCTGAAAATGATCAGTGAGCAACTTCAAGGCAACAGTCAATTTTAAACTGTTTAAAGTCTGAAAAAAGCACCTGCTCACCAGAAAAAAGAGTATTACTATTCAAAAGAATCATTGCCAGAAGTGTTTGAAAATCTATTTTGTTGGATTTAAGGGGGGGGGGAGGGAGAGCCTCAAAAGGAGCCTTTTTCTCACAAAATACTTTGAAACATTAATGGATAGCTACCATCAGTTAAAACTTCTGTAAATCATTTCCTAGTGAGAGTTAAATAGTTCATAAAATATTCCCAAATAGGTAACAAAATGCATCTCAATATCCAGAATGCTTGAGCTGTCATACCACCTAAAAATTCTAAACCAAACTTTGCTCTACTTGAAAATGCTTTGCTGTTTAACTCTTTTAATTAAAGAACTGATTTAAATTACTAGCAGTTTAATGATTTTAATGATGCTTAATATAATACATAAAATTCTGGCACAGCTAAATTCAGTTAATTTCTCCATTTAAATCATATTCACCTGCTCAGGTAAGGCTGAGATTTTTAGGTTCCAAATCACTGTATACCAGATTATAGCATGACCTGAAACTACCAGAATAAATGACAATGGTAAAATTCTCACACAGCTTTAGAGAATATAAACAAACTTTATACAGTCAAACATGTACAATTCCCTTGTTTCCTATGTCAGAACATAAACTACAAAAAGAAACATTGTCTTAGATTGGTTTTATTCTCTGGGAAGTCCATACTGAAATAGAAATCAATATGTATGTGTTTCATTTGCCACTTTGTAATGCTAAGCACAAGATTCATTAAAAATTATGTTTCTACAACTCTGCATTTTGAACGTAATTTGTGTAAAATGTTCTCTAAATGGTAAAAAAAGACATGCAAGAAAGTCTGAAACCTGGAGCAAAGCACATTTTTCACACCAAGATACTGCAGGGAGTTTTGAACCAGAATATACAGATACGATCAGGATTAAAGCGAGATTTATTTAGAAAGCATCACAAATGAACAAGGTGAGCAGAATGAGCAATCCTGCCAGCAATGGACAGTGACCAAGTGTTGAATGAGACATCTCTGCCAGCCATTCAGAGTATGAACTTCTGACTTTTACAAGCAGCTGGCCTTCCTGAGGTGTCATTTTCAGCTGTTTCAATATTTAAAATGGCAGCTGTGAGTAGCATCTCAATTAGGATAAATATTTAAAGATTTAAATACAAATTCCATTCTAAAGAATCTTCAGATCCTCACTGAAAACAAATGATTGTGCTTTGAAAGATTTTGTTCAATGAAGCAGATTGGTTTCCTAAACACAAAATATTTCCACCTTCTATGTCAAAAATTACAATTGAAGTCAGGTTGCTATCCCAAATATTTCAATTTTGTAGCATAATTATTTTATTAAAGCTCTGTAATAAGCTGTCTATTCTGTACTGTGGAAAAACCACGTGCTTAAATTCAATTGCAAAGTCAAATCGGGAGCGTACACAGAAGGGAATTTCAGCCAAAAGCATCCCTGAGAGAGGCAGGGAAGCACCAAGCCTTTTGGTTGGCTTATTTTTCACATTTGTTGGAGCTGCAATCCACTGGAAAGACTTGCAGATACGAAGATACTATTTGTGAAAAATGGCTTCAGAATAAGTAAGTCCAAACCAATTCTGTGCCTGTGTTTTGCCAGTCACTACCCTAATTTCTGACTTGAAAATAAAATAAAGGCCAAGTTGCACCATACTCAGAGTCACACCCAATGCCTGAACATAACACTGAAATCATAACTCCAAACACCTTACTTTGTGCTCTTGGGAATTATTGCTGTTTCCTGACCTTGGTGAGAGCACACACAGCTCAGCATGACAGAGTGACTGCTGTCCTTTTAATCACCTCTCTGCAATAATGAACCTCCAACAGTGAGAAGTCAAAACCTCTGGCTTCCCTTCTGTGTTTTTCCTGAAAGAAATATTGGAACATTAATTGAAAGGCAAATTCTAGCAATGACTTACAGTCTGTGTGGTATAAATGAAGTTTCATAGCTTAAAGAGGAATTTGGTGCCCTTCTCACATTCACACCATTCTGACTATGCTGCATCTGCACCAAAGGTCAATATATATATTTAGTGATTTAAACATTAAGAAATGGAAGATGATTAAGTGAATAGAAACAACTAAGGATTATTACGTCAAATATTAGTTACAAAAATTACAGCTGCTTATGCATTCATTTCACATATATTTTAAAATATATTTAGAATATACATGAAATTTGTATTTTAGGTGCTTAGGCATTATTCCCACCCCTATGGTTTCCATTCCTAGGGAGACAAACACAACCATCACTAAATCTATTAGGCACCCATGATGTGGATTTGCAGATGGGCTCTGCTCCAAGTGATTTTCTTTTAATGCCTTTTGCACAGACAGGGCTCTTTAGCTAAAAGGACTTTTATTAAAAAAAGTCCTGGGGGACAGGGGGGTGGTGGGGAAGCACTGTGAGGAAGGAACTCTGACCGTGCTTTAGTAACATCAAAGTGGCACTGCTCACTCAGGGACACAGAGGTCCACGCAGGCCACTCTCCACAAACTGCCCAAAGAATCAAAGGCTCACTGGCAGGACCTGGCTTTTAAAAGCAGTGTAATCACTTCAATCAAACCCCACAACACACACAGAACCAGGGAGACCCAGCTGAGCAGTTGTAAAACACCTGGCAAAAGCACACTGGCTCCTTCTGCAAGTCTTACCCATCAGCTGTATAGGCAGAGGATTGCATATGAATTCCAATGTTCCTCTCCAAATACAGATTTATTTCTGAAGGCATCACTCAGTAGCTTTCCTGCCAGGCTTGAATACCTCACCAGCAACTAATTCTCACTTTGAAGGTAAGGACAGAGAAAGTTTTATGCCTGTGATTATTTAAGTAGTTTAAAGTGAGTTTTGGAGCTTTTGCTTAAACAGGTTAACACGAACACATTTATTCTTATATGTAACTGCATGATGTTAAAATTGAGAGGGGCACTTGGATAGGGTAGAGACAACACAATTAATCCTTGGCATGACAGCCCCTTTCCAGCAAAAGCCAAACACTGAGTAGAAGCAGAATCTGTGTATCCTTTTGGCTTCTTTCAGGGTTCGACAAGGAAATGGATCTTCAGAAGATGATTTCATCAAGTCTATTTATTAATGCATTTCAAGTTTCAAAAAACCTTACATATCTTTGCACAATACTTTATTTTTTGCATTTTTTAGTAAAAATTTCCAAAGTGAACAAAAAAGATACTGTATAAAACACAGTGGACATGAATCAACAGTAGTATTCCTTTTCATTGTCTTGAACTTTCTTTCGGTTTTACCACATCTTGACTTGCAGTGGAGAGTTCAGTGCACATTTCTGTTTTCAGAAAACATTTAACTTAGACTCAAAATAAAATAGGGCAGCATTTGTCTGCCAAAATCCTACCACAGGATAACATTACAGGCAAAAAATTTACATGTTCCAAAGTCTACCACACTCAAGAAGTTACTAAGAACTCTTGCTGAATAAAAGTCACCATTTTAGAAATGCAAACCCACTTCCAATCTTTGCACAGTCTTAAAACGAATGTATTTAAAATGACTTAAAAGCAACTACATACACTTCTAACTAGTTAAGATCATTTAGAATTATTTATATAGCCTATTGGACTTGGGGTTTCATGTACAAAATTTGTCTCTAAACCATGTACAAAAAGCTGTATTTTGAAAAAGTTACCACATACTGTACAAGTTTACAAGGAAGAGATCCCATTATATTCTGTAACATTTTTGGCCTTGCTGGCTTGCGTCACATTATGAGAATGATTGTGTAAACCTTATACTCTTAAAAAACAAAACAAAACCAAAACAGAAACAAACAAAGGAAGCCTGTCCAACCCTTAGTAAATTTTCTCCTAAGCAAAGCCAGGAAAATTATAGCCATTTGCATCTCTCTAATTAGCTCGGTGCTTTTGGAAAACAAGCAATAAATACATCACAAGCTTAAACGTTTTGTAATGCCCCCTTTCATCTCCTGCATAGCAGTAAGCACCTTAAGACATCTTTTGTTTCATCTTCAAAAACGCCAATTATTTACATTCGTCATAAAAACTCTGGAATGGGACATTGTGCTGTTGAACTTCACTACTGGTATAAAATGTGGGAAAATTGGTAGTCCTACCTACGATTTTAACTCTGCCACAGTCGCCAGGCAAATCACTCTGTTTTAGTGGTTATGAATCAACAGTATCATGATGAAAAGTTATCCAAATACCTGATAAATTTAAAAAAGAAAATAAAAAAGCTACAGCCTTTCTCTTTCCACATCCTTAGAACTTAATCACCATACTGTAAGAGTATCTGAATAGCCCAAATAAACTGGTTGCAATTTTTAAAACAAGTTGAGTAACAGGCAGAATTTTCTAATAAAGCATGGAAATCTTTCATCTAACTATTCATTATTTAACTGAATAATCAGACAAATTAAAATACTTACGCTGAGCTACAAGAAAGACACTTACATATAACATTTTTGAAACATTCTGACACTTGCAAAGTTTGTAGAACACCTGTTATATCTCTACAAGACCATCCAATCTTGCTTGCTGTGTCTTAGCAGCTGTTGGATAAAGATGAAATGAGCTTGATAATGATAAAAGAAGTGTGATTGGATTCAAAACTGCTGTGTAAAGCATCACAGGATCCTTGACCACTACACACCATCATCCTCTGTTATCCTGAGTATGTCAATTAAACAGTAATTTCTTCATTAATAGCGGAAAAGTTTTATAATACAAAGAAACATCCATATTGCAATTCTCTTGTTTACAATTGCACACAAGTACGGGTGTACGTTAGAAATACATGTCTGCATATAACAATGTATATACATTGACAGGTAATGTCTCAATGCTGAGGTGGTCTAGCTTCCTAGCCTTGTCTGGCAGTTGAAAAATAGATATTTTTCTCAATTCTTGAGTAAAAGTTTTACTACAGCCATATTTGCCTGCAAGTGAAGAAAATGCAGCAATGAAGAGCACAGAAGGGGGAGAGAATCATGATATGCTAGGCCTTGGTGCCACTAAATTAAAAATATGCAAGAAAAAAACCCCACTTTTCTTCTTTTTTGAGCTGGAAGATTCGCTCATTAAAAATTAACCACTTCCACTTGTTTTGAGGGCATATCATGCTTTTTGCTTGTTTTTTTTTTTTTTTTTTCCTCTTCAATTTTTGAGAGTTAGACTGGGGACAACGACTTATTAGGTTTTCTTTGGAGCGAGTTTTCCCATTGTAGGCACTAGGAAGATCCAAGGCAAAAAGCTGCAGTCAACGTCTCATATGTCCCATCTGATAACTCTCTCGGGGCCTTTGCCGCTGCGGGGGCTGAGTGGTTTGTGGTGGTCTCCTCCTTTTTAAAGTGCCTGTTGCACAGAAAGGTATCCAGTATTAAAATTCATTTCAGAAAACCCAAACCAACAAGTTCTTTCCAGAAGAATTGCCCTGGCCACGCAAATTAGACAGAATTAATTTTTCTGAAAGGCTTCAGATTTAGACCTGAGAAGCTTTAAACGGAGTACTTACAGAATACATTTCAGTATCTCAACAATAGTTCCTTAAACAGGCCAATTCTTACCAAATGTAGCACGGAATAGGAAATAAAAGGAACTCTGACTCTGAAAAAGTCTTCAAAGCTTTCTTTTGATATGCATATTATGTTATAGGAAAGTGAGGCAAGAATGAGATTTTTATCAATTGTTTCACTGGCATTGATTCCATTTGCAGTTCCACAGTGCCAGACTAAGAACTGCAGGCTGGGACACCTACAATTTCCCTTCATAACAAAAGAGTTGAGGATGTATTTAATTATCTGGTGTACTTACCTGGAAGTGGTTTATGAGGAGGCAACTTTGGATTACTGCTCGGAGTATGAACACTGCATATCTTAATGAAACCAGCCATTAACATGATCAATGCAATTCCCATAAGCAACACTGCCCACCAATAAGCCTAAAAAACAACAACAAAACAGGTTTTGGGGGCTGGCACACATGCACAGAAGACAAAAGACATTGCATGTGGCTTTCCTCGGCCTTAAAAGTCATCAAAAAGCTTTCCTGAAGCATCATGGAGAAAACGTGACCATAACATTTTAAAGAAATAAGTCCCCAGAGTTCTCACACAGAAAAGCCCAAATACATCAGACCCATTCTAGTAGCAGAAGAGTATTTCACAGAAGATACACAACAGAGCTACAGAAACCTAAAACAACCAACAGCTTACACAAAATTGACTATACAGCTCTATAATGGTGTTTCATTGTAACTCTCCTGCCAGTTTATTTTTAGGAAAGCATCATCCAACACAACAAAAATAATGAATGCTAAAGAACAAAATAATTATTCCTTAAAAGAAATCAGAGCATTCAAATGTGAAGAGTTAAAACAGGAGAAAATGGTAAATTAAGAATGTGAACAGTAACACCCAAAGGGACAGTGGAATAAATAGAGGTATTAACACAAAATATTTACTTGATGATTTGTTTGTTTCCATTTCCTTCAATCTATCAAACTTATTTGCTGCACTGAGGGTGCTTACAGAAAAACTAGCAAAACAAGGACTAATTATACTTCGAAGAATGCTGAAGCACTGTGTATACACAGCAACACTTATCAACTGTGAGTCCTGATTAACAAGTAAATTCTGTACTACACTTGTAATATAAAAAAAATACACTTACCACAATCCATTCTGCAATATTTTCATACAGTTCTGGATTAAAAATTGCTTTCTTTAGCCTAGCTAGAGGGCCATCAGCATCTACGAGGCGACACCTCATGAACACATCACAGTAGCCTTTGAAATCATTGCAGGGAGATCCAGGCTGCAAAGTGATCGTTTCAAGATGGAAGTGACTCTGCCACTGCACGGAGCCGGTGCTTGCACAGGTACTTGGGTCCACTGCAAAGTGAAGGCAAAGGAATCAAGTCATCATTGAGTTAAAACATCTCTGCATGAACACCCATCCTGGCCTTCAGTGGTTCAAAATGCTGCCCTAGTTAGTCAGTAAAAATGCAAAATAAATGTACTGCCTACAAAATACAGTACAATCTCCACCTGAAACTAAGTATGGACAAGATCACAGGGTGCTCTCAAGTCAGCAAGAACTCAAACCACAGGAAGCTTCCTCCGACACCCCCTGCTCTCTCTGCATTTACAGTTCACACAGCTCTTACTTTTCCTCATGCAGCAGACATGGCACAGCTCCCTGTCATCCTTGCCATCTGAACTGGCACAAGTACATTCCTCCAGGTCATACTTCTCACAGATAGAGCCAGCACATTGCTGTGTGAGACAAAGGCACAAGAACACAAAAATCAACTTCACTTTGAAGCACACTAACATTAGAAAATATATTAATTTTTAATTGCATAACTGTAGCTTTAAAAGTGCTTATTAATAAAAGCAATTGCTTCAGCTTCAGTGTTCTGGCACATTTAATAATTTTTGAAAAGGTGATTTTACCCTATTTTATTTTTTAACACAGTATCTTCTTTTATGGCCTCAGAGTACCCTGCAAAACACTCACAGCACTACAATCCACACTGAAACATGACTAACCCATGGTTAGGCAAATAAATCAAACATGTCTTCAGAAATATTTTCTCTCAGAAAACGATAAAAATTAATGGCAGAAAAGGCTGTGTATTTAATTTCACTGTGGGAGGATCCTTTAAACTGAAATAAAACGTTCAGTGTATTTATAATCTTGTTTCAAAATCAGTAACTATATAAAGACAATTCCTCTATCTTAAAATGATGAATTAGCTGAAAAAAACACTGTAAGCAGTATTTTATTAAAAACCTGCACTGTGAAAAACAGACTTAGAGCAACACAAGTTATAGCTCTTTAAGAGGATGATTTTTACTTGTTTCTGCTTCCAAGTAAACACAGATCAACTTATAAGAGACTTTCCATCTATATTTCATAGCAACTGCCATGGAGTCTTTAGCCCAGGAAACTAATGGCAGTTCAGAATAATTCTGTATGTTTGCACATCAATGCTACATGTACATGTTTGGAGCAACTGTGTGATTTCAATAAAACAAATTTGACCTGTATTGACGGCATATGTAATTTTCTGAGGCAACAAATTTATTTGACCAAGACTGAAGGAAAATTGTAAGGTGGAACTAGAAAATAAACCACTTCCATAATACTGATTTTTAAAAAAAACTTCAAATGAAACTTTCTCAAGCAGTACAGCTACCTTGGTATTACTTACTATGTCTTAATATTAGGTGCACTTTCACAGTTATCTTGATTGAAACCAATAAATCAAACACTTATACTGAAAAAGAGACTGAGCTTGCACTCCTCTCCAGTAAGCATTGAAACCGTATCGATTCACAATGCAGTGCCCTGCAGCAAACAACAGGAGCAGTACAAACCATACCCCATTTATGCAAACTTGGGTGTTCCTGTTGCACACTGTGAAGTTTTTCTTGGCATCAGATGCTGGACAGAGAGCACTGACCCCATTACACATTCCTTCTTTGGCACAGTCCGAATCATTCCGACACTTCTCCGTATTGGATTTGAAAGTACACTCTGGAGTGCAACAGGGGCCTTGGCTGGGGCTACAAACCAACAGAGAAGGGGCATGTCAAGAAAAGCCAAGAAGAATTCCCAAAGCACCCAGAAACCTACTCAAACACTCAGCACATTTCCGATTTGTGCTAATCAAAATGTGAATTGAAAATAATTTTCCTTATAGCATAATTATGCTTATAAACTTCTCACTCATTGTATAAAGCACCTGAAATAAAATCAATACTTCCAGAAGAAGGCAAGTAAACAGATTCAGGTTCTGAAATATCAGTTAGAGTTCCCAAAAATGCCCAAAATGAAAGTGTACTGTAACACAAATGCACAATACCTGCAGAATTTGCCTGGTCTTAACTTGCATTTTTTATCTTCTGGTTGGTTTGCATCATAACAGCATTGATCTTTACACTGGTCACTGTATCCACAATCACACTGTTCTCCTTGTTCAACCAGTCCATTACCACAGATGGGCTGCCCAGACTCTGAAAAATGCCAGTATATTTATGTACAAAGCAGTACAAAGAATATGCAAATAGACTTATAAACGTTAACAAGCACCCAGCTAATCATGACTGGAAAAGCCTGGTCAAGATGGACTTTAGGGCTCAAATCAACTTGCATTACTGCTGCCACCCAGCTTAGTCATGCCTACCATTCACAGAATTTGAAGCTTCTGAGTAAAAGGTTTTGGCAGGTAACAGTGGGAGGGGTAAGAACAAGCTTTCTGCTAAATCTCCAAGGGAACACATCCTTTAACAGCTGGGGGACCAAGGCAAAGGCTGATGGTACTGGGGTGAACTATTGGTACTCCAAAATCCAAACCTGCTCACTGCACAATCTCATAACATTTGTGACAGCTCACACATCACACACTCCAGAAAGAAAAATTCCTGCAAAATCTTGGGGGTTTTAATGTCTAAATAGGACTCTCTGTAGTTTAATGTGTGTTCCTTACCTCTAGTCCTTTCACTAGGCATGACTGCAAACAGTCTGGCCCTGCTGTGTTTGCTCCCTCCCACCAGGCATTTCTAAAGGCTGAGAAGAGCCTCCCCCAGCCTTAACAGGCTCTTTCAGCCTCCCCTCATATGTCAGATGATCCAACCCCTTAACAATCCTTGTGGCCCTTTTCTGTACTGGGCAGCCCAAAACTTGAGATCTCAATGTTAATTCTTTACTTACAGAATCTTTCAGTAAAAGAAAAAAAAAAACACCAAGTAAGATAAACAAAAAAGTAAATTCAAAAATAAATAAAATAAATTTATAAGGAAGTGTAACAGTAACAGCTCAATCATTCTGCTTTCAGGGTGACTAAATACATACCAACAAAACAATTATTTCTCTTCTTCTCAAGAACTTGGCTGATGTTTCGAATGCTACAGATAGAGAACTTGTTGTTGTTAAGTTTGTCCCCAGACGTAGCTCTTGCATACATGATGTAATTGCCATTTTCTTTCTGCCCCAAGTTCTTGGACTCTCCTGGAGTGCACTCCATTCCAGAATCATGCTGCAAAACAAAGATTTTACAGCTACCTCTGTCACAACAGGTGCAAAAGGAACTGGGATTTAGTTTGGTTAACACAGTGAGAATAAAAAGAATAAAAATAAAACACTATCTTATACTCAATGATTTCTTGCAATACAAGAAGTACATATAAAACCAAGGGGGTTTGGGTTCTGTTTGGTTTGTTGTTGGGTGTTTTTGTGGGGTTTTTTGATGTTGTTTTTCCCAAGCCAACAACACAAAGCATCTAATTTCTTAAGTTTTAGCTTATTTGCATTCTGGATAATACACACCCGCAAGAACATGTCCTGGAATGAACAGTGACCTGGAAAAGGTGCCATTTCCTAAAAAAGAGTGGCTTTGTGACCACAAGAGGCTAATAAGTATTCTGCTGAATAAAAGTAGGAGGAGTTAACAGAAACAGCAGTGCATTCTTTTTGTTTGTTTTGAGGGAGGTACAAAGAGAACTTCAGAACAGAGCAGGAGTCTGTCTGTGGCCAGTGCTGACACCCTACAACACCCAGCAGGAGCAATGGAATGCAGCACAGGCTGGCACAACACCCAGCACACCGAGGACGTACCAAGCTGTTCAGAGCAAGAGGAACTCCAATGCTATTCTCATGCACCCAACTTCCCAGAAACACAACCCACAGCTCCAAAATAGTAGACTAGACTTTAAAGATTTCAACACAGTTGTGAGAACTATATAACGGCAGAACCAAACAGATATTTTCCTGTATTTCCCAACTTAAGAATAAAATTAGAGGACCCATCTTTCAGGCAGATCTAAAATGTTTCACTCAGTGGGATTAATTTTTCAGATTCATGTGCTCATGATATTTTCAGTTCTACTTGGAAGGCTTGTCCTACTCAGAGCAGTGGTATTAGGGATTTTTTAAGAGAGCATTCATATGTGAATAACTGTTTTGAAAAAACTCATAATTCCTTTTGTATCTTGATTTCATTTCACTTCCAAGAGTAGAAAGCCTTGAAGTTAAGTTTAAAAATAAAGTTAAAAAAATCCAAACCAGAAAACTTTGTTTTCATTTGCAGCAAAACTAAAAGCCTCGTATTTTCAGCTTGCCACAAAATCACATCCCTAAATAATGATGAAACAATTCTGCCTGAAAACATTCTTCTTGGTATCTTAGCTCTCTCCACAATTTTCTTAGATAAACTTCTAAGTATAAATAGAACTGGCTTGCTCTTATGTCCAATCTTCACTTGTTGAACAGAGTGTCCCCTTAATCAATTTTGCATTGATTCTTCCTCCTCTCCAGGATAAACTAAAACAGATTTACAAGATGCATGTGACCCTAGTCTTCATAAAAAAACAGAAGTGTTTAGGGAATAAAGCACCTTTATAAGGGATTGAACTAATAGAAATAAACAATTCACAAAAGCCACTGTGGCACCAGTGCTGTTAAGTGCTCATAAAAGAGCTCAGCTTGGCCATCCCTTTGTGTTTGTATACACTGTGTGTGCACATATGGAGCCAGGATTCTACTTCTCTTGTTTCTAACAACTAAAAACTCCAGTTGTACATCTTGCCCTTTGAAATGGCTGAAAGCGAGTTAAGAGATCAACAGTGATACTCACAGGTGAACCAAAGTTATGCCCAACCTCATGAGCAAAAGTAATGTGAGAAACCTTGGGAGGGACATGAGAGCCATAGTTCTGGACAGTGATGATTCCAGTGTTCAGGGACTTCTTCTTCCCATCAGAATACAATTTGCTCTTCTCACATATCCCACCAGAGCTCCCTGCATTCAGAGAGAGGTACAACAGTCAAGTCATTTAAGGAATGAAGTATTATGTTACTTTTCCAGTGTCATCCAGAGCAACAGTCTGCCTCCTCAGTGGAGGTTTCCAGACAGTTCTTCTGTATAATTAACACAACCTTGAAAGTAGATTAGATTTATTTACACTAATGCTCTCAGCACGGATTGGATACATCCACACAAGAAGTTAGCTGGTTTAGAACAGCTATTAAGAGCTATTTTGGGCTTCCACTGCACAGACAAGCTTTTATTTCATCATACCTGTAGCACAAGACTAGCAGGGTGCAAAGTCCAATACAGGTACCCACAATCTATATCCCATTTGGATTTCACTGAGTAAAAAAACCCCAGAGCAGATTTGCAGGAGACCCTCCCTCATAGCAAGAGCACTTATATAAAGTGCCTAAGATTATCTACATCTCATTGTCAGAAGGGACTTGTTTTTCCACTGTACAAACTCAAGCTCAAAATGCTTTTGATGTATTGGTTAATGAGACCCATGTTTAGAAAGTCAATATTCAAGTGCATCACACTGTTTGGAAAGGTCTAAAAATTTTGACCTCAATTTCACCAAATTCTTCCATAATTTGGGTTTGTTCTGAAGCATTACCCGTGTTCTAAAATTCAGCTATTCTATTGCTAACATAAATGGTGTCTAAAAACCATGCTAAAGAAGGGTTCCTTTCTGAAGTAAAATTTCATTTTAGCGATACTTTACCCATGTCGGTGTGTGTGCCAAGGGTGAAAATCTCTCAAAGCAACTTAATTTTTCTCTATTAAATTTAGTTTTGAAAGCAGAGCTCATGGAATTCCAATTCAGCCTGCGCTTGCTCAGTCTGTACATTAGACTGGCCATCAGAGATCCACTTTCTTATTTTTATAGACCACCTGTGCATTATTTTTCCTGTGGTTCTTCCACAGTCACTAAGGTTAGTCCACACCAGACCCTCTAACACGCCTCAGTCATGGGTCCACTGATCTCTTAACTCTCTGAGCACCATAGTAATACTTATTTGAGCATTTTAATCTCCTAAAATGAAAGTCTGAGAGGCTGTCACACCACAAGAGTTTTCTGCATAGCTCCAGTACTCTACAACTTTGATGTAAGAGTGAAATATAACATAAACAAAGTGAGTTATAATGTATAGCTACAGCTTATATAGCTACATCTCGTGAATGGTTTCATGTTTCTTCCACAATTGCTCAAATTCTGTTCAAGCTCTCAATAATGTTCTCATGCAAGCATGCAGTCTCTTGCAAATCCCACAGAATCTGCTCTCTTTAGCCTAATTTGTCATTATATATAAACCACTTGAGGGAAAAAACAATGGAAGATTGCTCCTTCTCAATTTCTGATTTTGATTTGTATGAAAGCTTCTACAATTTGGAACTTGTGCTGAGCTGCAATTAATGAATTTGTATTTACTGAAATTTCAAGACTAACAACTTTCAAATATATCATTTTATAAAACTAATATATTCTATAAAACCAACACCCAGGACAAATATCTTGAGATGCTGCACATAGGAAGACCATTATTTGACATTAAGGGAAATATTAGACTAAAAATACATGACTAGACTGAAACTAATGAGAATCAGTTCCAAAACAGTCACACAGTAATTATTTTGCTATCTCCCAGAACAAGATCTCAAAGATTTAAAAAGAATAAATGTTTCCAATACTGCCTAGAAAACCTAAGGGTTCTGCAGTGCAGTTTTGCTACAAAATTCAAACTGCAGTTGTAAGCTCTGTTTATATAGAGGAGAAATACTTGTTTCATCTGTCACTTTATTGGTCACTAATACTTATCACAAATAAAAGGCCATCCAAGCAATACCATCTTTGTACAACAAAATAAGTGTTTTCCTTTATTGTTCACATCTTGCTCATCAGAAAAAGATTAAATGAAGTGACATGCTATATTAAAAAAGTTAAAATAAAATCAATGCATACCTAATTAAAATAGTGAGAAGTCGGACAGGAGATTTTTGTGTATTTGCTGTCAATTTAAAGGACATGGTTTCTACCTTTCTTCCAGTACCCACCTACAACCCCTTCTCTCACAGCACTGAAGGTTTGCACACAATTACCTGAAGGGGCTCCAACCCAAGCCAGCCCAAGGACTCCATCATCAAAGTCCCGGTCTGTGAACACGTAGGCCAAGCAATAATCATCGTGGTTCTGCTCCGAGTTCAGCTCCAGAAACTTTTCCACACCAATGTTAGGAAATCTGAAGGGATTGGAAGAATCCTTCTCATCTACAGTTGTGTTAATCTAAAAGTAAATTGAAACAAACTGTAAGACAAGATTCATTTTCACTTGACTTGCAAATGCCAGCTAAGAGGATTACTGGTGTCAATATCTTGTTATGGTACATAGTTAAAGATGTTGCTTAAGATTTATAAGCCTTACAAATTACCACCCCAATATTTGGAAAACAAAGTTCTTCAATAAATAAAGAATTGCATTTGTGTAGTAAATCTCCACTATCTTATATCCCTCTTTTCCCTTTCCCTCAGTATCCGAAAGCTTATATTTATCCTCTTAAATCACCACTTCTACAAGGAACTTCCAACCTGCACTGCCATTATCTGTTTTAGCATTAAAGTTCTTGGGGAGCAGCAGTGCAGTGCACTCACACACAGCAGCACTGCTGAAACACAGCCAGCTGATGCCCAGGAATAGACTGATCACAGCTTAACAACACGAGCAGTGGGCTGCTGACAACAAACACTAGAACAAAACCAAATAAATGGTTTAGAGCACCATTTACCACAGAGACACTTGTGTTAAAGGACTGTTATAAAACAATAAATGGGTATAAGTGAACAGGACATTTGAAAACTACAGCTTCCAAGCATTATCACTGAAGCTGAAAGTATCCCCAGTACAACTTACTCTTATTCTTTTCACCATGAAGCTGATGTTACGGATTCCTGAAAAATCTGTTGACTGGTAAATGGAGTCAATTGCTTTGACATGGCTGGATATCTGTCAAAAACAAAAATATCTGCAGTTCAAAGATCTATGCACTACTCTACAGCTTATCTTGAACAGCAACAACTGCAAGGTCCCCACTTCCACAATAAGGTCCAGGGCTGTAGGAACTCTAACAGGCCTTTTCCATCAAATGCTGATGGCAAATAATGGAAATAAATCATTACACAAGGAGTAGTTACCACTCCCAGTACCTGCCTCCCCACCATGCCAGATAACACCAAAGGATTTTGCCATTTGCCTTTTTTTAAGACATAATCCTACTAACTATTCTAATACCTGTTTGTGATACTCCTTCATTCATTCAATACAGCACTGTAGCTGAAATTGCATGCATAGCATTACATTTCTTTTTTGGAGAAAAAATTTACTTGTTGCAGCATCATTCTTTCTTTTCTGGTAGAACAGAAAAGTGAAAAAACGAATATTTACCTTTTCTAAGAGCTCACAGAAATGCCAATTCATTAAAAAACTGATTTTGAATGCAACTTCAAAGCTTTGAAAAACGTTACTTGAATTGTGTATGCACAGTGTGATGAATAAATAGTGAGAGTTACATTTGCAAGTGGCAGTGAAAACTTCAGACTTCATGAGAAGTATGTTAATGTTCTAGCCATATTTTTAGCCAATTATCAGCAAAAACACCCAATCAAATCAGCCCTTTTCCCAGTCAATAGTATATTGACAGATAAAAAGCATCTGCCTTTAGCTGCCACTGCTTTTTAACCATTCACTGCATCAGATACTAGAGGAACAGATCTCAGCATCAGTAGCTCAGTGTTTTGAGCTAAAATTTCAAAGGGCAGGCTATGCAAGTGTTAAAACAGAGGCTTGGCAGGCTGTCAAGAGGCACAGAACTCTTCAGGAAGTATTATTTTTCTCAGGAAGAATTGAGAGTAGTCAGACTGCAAGTCCTGCTCAGAGGTGCTAAACACACCACAGCTGCCATTAATAACTAAAGCCCAAGTGCCCAGGACTTTTGTCACAGATCATCTTCTAAGTGAAATAAAAAAGCTCTTTCAGTAATGCCAAGATCACTTTAACAAAAGAAACAAGACATTCTAGAGTAAATAAGCAAAAATACACACAAATATATATGAAATTCATCCAAAGTAAAAGCAGAGCATTGAAACCAAAGGGACTGGAATACCTGTGCAATTACAGCTTCCCTGGTTCCATAATGCTTGTAGAACAGGTGGTCAGTCTGGATATACAGCTGACATGTATTCTTTTCAGCCTGAGTGGCACGTTTTTTCCTCAGAAGCTGTGGATCATCATTCTTAGGCTCTTCAAAAGGCTTCTACATATACACAGGGAAGAAATACATCAATTTGGTAAATCTATGTACTGCACTAGATTGCCTAAAAATAGCAATGGATTTTTCTGAACATTCTCCACTAACACAAAGAGATTTTCATTCTTTTTCTTGAGCTTGCAAAGTTTCATGAATCTTGAATTAAGTACATTATACCCAGTTTTCAAGTATTTTTAATGAAAACTTAGCAAAACTCAGCTGTGCATTACATTTTATATTACAAAAGACAGTCAATGTTAAATAGATTTTCTCCATTCACATGATCTTTGGAATTTTTCTTTTTCATAACTCTTTTCTAATATAAACAAACTATTTGTAGATTAGGAAGAAAACAGTACTGGTGGGATTTAAAGTGCACTTTCCCTAACACCAGTTATTTCCAATTGTAATTACCTTAGTTGGCTACCTCGGCAAACAGAAATGTTTAAGCACTTCAGCATGGAACAAATGGGGCACTAAACATGAAGTCAAGGGAATGCTGGTTAGTCAGAGTGGTATCTGGCAACACAAGGGCCTCATAGTGCTCCTGGTTCATGGTCCACTCTCGCCATGAAGACCTACAACTAATTTTTGGAGTAGCACGGTATTGTTAGCAATGCTGAATTGTGTATTCATGCTGATAAATATCTGGAGTCACAATGTAAATAAAGTTTAAGTTGTTGATGCTACTTAACAAGCTGTATTGTACAGTTTTGTTGGTATGTATTCAACTGACACCATGAAATTACACCAAAAGTTGGAACAGCTCAGAACAGAGTTAACTCTAAGAGAATCTCGGTAACTTACTGTTGGAAAGTGCTGGGGAAAAAATGTCATGATGTGTGGTGCAAACCCGAAAATAAAACCACTGAGGGACTCTCAACATGTACACAAGTTCCCTTTACAGGACACTTACCTCTTACATCAGGTAATCTGTAGCTGGAACCCCTTCAGTCTCAGATTATTGATAACAAAACCCTCCCACTCATATCACTTCATTTTCCACTGAAAGCACTCAAAATATCCCAAGTGAGTTATATTAACATAACTTGAAAATCTAGAAGCTACTACTCTGTAGAACCAACATATTACTTGGAGATCAAGGGCTCTTGAAACTCCTCCTTCTCAGCTGCAATAAAGTATATTCCTCATCTCAAGCTTCATTTCCACATCCATCTAAAATTCTAATTGTTGAAAAATTTGAGATCATGTAGGATCCATTAAGACTATAAGCTAATACACCTATGCTACAGAAGCAATGAGAAAAAGAACTTAGAAAAAGTATGTTAATAGGAAACCTCCAGCAATAATTTAAGTATCTCACAATGTGGAAGGATGATGACTGACCCAAAGTAAAAGAGACAACATACAAAAATAGGAAGTTATCACACTAACTACTAATCAACATAATCCATTAGCCTGTGTTGTACCTCTGTTGTTGGTTCTTCTATACCAGTCATCTGGTACTTCTGCATTCTTTCAAATACTGAATGATCTGCACAACCTCCTTGTGGTCCATATTTATGTGGATATTCTAAAAAGAGGAAGGCCAGGTTGAGTGTTCAAATTCCAAGCACAAGTCCAAAATATGGCTGTATCGCCCCAACTTACTCAGTTTGTGTCCATTAGTGCACATGTGGATTGAGGGAACCATTCTATGATTCAAGCTTTATGCAGCTCTCTTTTTCATTAGACATTTCTAGTAAGATACATTCTTAGTTTTACAAACAGAACAAAACTGACAATTGCTTCTGAACGTTGTTTGCTTATAGACGCAAGAAAATAGGATGAACGGTGTCTTAACATAAGAACAAGAGCTACCACTTACACATCTGTACCCAAAAGCTTGAGCTAAGAGCAGCCTTCAAAAAATGAAATCACAATGGAAAATTATTAGAGATCAAGTATTCTAAAGAATACTTCTGCTTCAATAAGGAAAAGGGTTGTTTTAGTCTACTTGGCAAACAAACTAAGAAACCTTGTTAACATTCTTACAGGATTTTATTATTTTATTCATCTTCCACAGAATTTTTAATTTTTTTTTTTTTTTACATTATGCCACTTAACTACCAATACATAAGAACACAAATGTTAATGATCCTTGGTTTTAAGCTCAAATCTACAATTCAGAACTATGAGCTTGCTAGCAAGCTTCTTGACAAGGTGAAATGCCTGATTTCCATTCTGGAATGCCAACAATGCAATTAAGGATGAGATCAGTGTGTGCAGGTATATATATATATGCACGTATGCAGATTTGAAATTCAGAGTTACAGACTACAAATTTACAGGCAAAGTAAACCAAGACTGAAAAGAAATGTTTTCAACTCCTCTTTATGGCAGTCAACTGTTTAAATCTCTAAACCAAACCTGCCACACTCTCTGGGTACACATCAGTTCAACACGCTGGAGATCCAAAGCAGCTCAGTGAGAGTATCAGACAATTGCCTGTTTGACAAGGGCAGTTCTTGCAATATTCCCCAGTGCAGATATTATTACACAAGGGACTGTGAGGTTTGAGATTTGTAAGCAACCTGCACTTGCAGAAGCTTCCTCTGGAGATGGGGAACTCTGAGGAGGCCTTGTCCCTTCAGCTCCTTTGCACACTGGATCCCATTATAAACTGGTGCCCCAGTAAGACATAATGGAATACAGACTATGGGAGCCATGGATTTAAATACCTAATAAGCCACTTTCTGTAGGGCAAACCACAGCTTTAGCACCATCTCAACAGAGTGAAGGTTTTGTCAGAAACATGTAAACTTTACTGGATTTGGTTTGGGTAGTTGTCAATTATTTTTTTATTTTTCTTTGGTGTTTTTTGAAAAAGAGTGGAGATCCAGACAGTAAATGGAACAGTCACATAAGAGTGGATTTATAAAGCCTAAGACCTGGCACCAAGGACCTGGTGCTCACATTATATGCATTTCAGGTGATTTTACCCTGGGCTGGCTCTGGTTCCATGGAGATGCATCCTTGGAGCATGGACTCTGATCCAGTGTCACCTGACAGCTGCCTTTAATTACCTTTGCCTCTCATACCTGTTCCCTGCAGTCATTCTGTAGGACACTGCTCAACTATTTCAATATACAACTTACCATGTAAGTTTACTTAATTACTTTCTGCATATTAGTTTCAACTACCACCACACAAATGCCACTTTTGAACTGCTGTCACATCACATTCTTCCCAGCAGTTAAGACACATCACAGTGCCAGAAGAACAAAGAGAGAAAAAGAGAAGAAAGTGCTCTTACTTTTAAGCCACCTCAACCAATTTGCTCAAGTAAGGTAGTGCAACACTGACCTGGCTACAGTCAGTATTAAACAAAAAGCACCACATCCTGTTGAGGTCACTTTGCACTTTTTGGGATCCTGTTTAATATCACTAGATTGGAGTTACAAGCAAAGCATTATAGATATGATCCTTCCTTTCTCCATCTCCACCACCTCTTTTTCCACCCACAGTAGTATTAAAAAAAATTCTCCTGTTTTTAATCCAGTGAAAATACTCATTACCTACAACCCAATTTCACAGCCCTGACTATTCACATCAACAACAAGAGCAGGTTACCCAGGGCCAGGAGCAATGGGCAATCCTGCCTTACCAGCAGCACATTTCACCTACAGAAAACCTTTATAGCAACTCCTGCAGGAACACCACTCTGTAGCATGACAATTGACAGAACAGTACTAGAAATAAATGCTCTCACTGCATTACACCAAATAAGCTGTCTTTTCTCTCTATCTTTTCCCCAAAGAGGTTAGGAAATCCCTTAAATACATTTTTAATGCTGGCTGGCTGCAATTCAAATAAGTATTTCTCACTTCAAAAGTAATAATCTACTAAGAAACACTTTAAAGGTATGACTGCTAAAATTATAAAAAAGAAGTGAACACGAAACAGTCTCAACAGCAATTGCCAAGGTTTTGCATGTGCTGGAAAAGACAAATCCCACATGGACACATTTGAAACCACCCTGCTAAACACAGGAGGCTGGTAATACAGGATAGTTCACTTTGGACCCACAACTAACCTACAGGCAAAGTGCCAAACCAAGTTTTCTTCTGCCAAATGCTGCCTTACCTCCCATACTGGAAGGCACCATTCCCTCTTCACCTTTTGAGACTTCCTATTTCCATCATCCCCTGCGGCAGTTCCAGTTTTAAATTTCTGAAGCTAAGCAAGAACTACATGGTGTCCGATGACTTGGACAGTTTGGACCCACGGGACAGAAGCCTGGTCCATGCTCTTGTGAAGCTTTTAAAGGCTCTGAGATGTGCCAGCTTTCCCTCTGCCAGCTCTTTGGGATCAAGAGCTTCTGAGCCTATCTTACCACAACGCTGGGAAGGAGAAAACACACACCTTCCTCAGGAAATGGTTGCTTACACTGAATGCAGAGTGGAGGAAAAACAAGACGACTATTTCCAACAGAGCTACAGCAGAAGAGGTTAATAACAGATTCGATTTTCTAACTACAGAAAAATCATTAGGGAAAACATACTTTATTTTTCTTTTCCAGTGTCACCCACTTTCAATTTTTGTACATCCTGACAGAATGTTAGAAAAAAGTAAAAAGTAGAATAATATAACAATAAATCTAAAAACCACCCCCAAAATCTTGTAATTTCATACTTTCTGACAATGATGTCCTATTCTAACTAGATGGCAGATGATTATTAATGACACATACAACTCCAGATGCTCAAAGTAAGATTTTTTTCCTTTTAAGAAAATATACTGCCTTCCATATAGACATTCCTGAACACATGAATTTTCTTTTTCTACTTGTCAGTAAATAGCATGATCTGTTGAGTCTTTAGGTTAACTACTTAATGATTACTGGATTTAGACATCCGGGGCAAGAATATGACATCAAACTTTCATTAAAAATGATGAAAACTCAATTCTTCAACAGCCACAGAGATTTGCCCAATACTAGCAAAAGCAATAGTGTCAGAGCAAAATTCCCGTGCAAGGAAATACAAAAAAATCCTTATTACAGATTTCATTTGAAGCAGCCTGTGACACTGTGCTCCCATGAAACCTGTCAAGGAGACCTTCATTAATAAATTGACAAACCACAAAGTGATGAAAAAGAAAGCAAGTTCTCATTTACAACATGCAGTTTGCAATTCAGCAGATAGGGCTTTGCAAAATTACTGAACACTTTCAGTTCTCAGTTGTACGGTTCTTCCAAGACCAGAAAGACAATTAAATGACCATGTTAATTTTCCTGAAGGTCTGAACAGGATTTTTCTGTATATTGTTGATCTGAGGAAACAGATTTTGTATTTTACAGCATGAACTTGGGGGGACACTTGAAGCAAATATGAGTTAAATGTAAGTAAATATAGTTCAAATGAACTTAAAAGAAATGTTTCCAAAATATTTTAATGTAAAGAGCAATTTGCATCTTTCCAGCTGTAAATTATAACACAGTTTGATCAAGAGTGGTTTAGAAACTAAAATCATTCAACTTGTGTTTCGATCATGAATAGAAGGCTGCCTTCCACTGGTCACCAGATCCACTGTAACAGACAAAAGCTGCCTTATAAAGTTGACAATATAATCCCCATTTACAAAACAACTTTTGTTTAACTCCTGAATAAGAACTCATTGAGATGCTAATCATATGTTGCATTGTGATTTCTGAAAAGCACTAAAAAGCATATTGTTTCAAAAGGCTGAAACATGGGCGACCAAAAAATACCCAAATTAGAGCAAAGATGACTTTTTACCTCAGTCTCTCCCGAGTTAGAACTGTGACCATTTTTGTTGTGTAAGATCCTAGTCGTTTGACTCTATTCCACCAGAGTTAGCTTTAGATTACAGCAATGCCTACAAATTAGCACGCTTGCTTTGGTTTTTAAAGCTACTATAAAGCTGAGCTTTTTTGGAGTTGTTGGGAGTTTTTCTGGAGCTGCTGCTCAGTGCAAAAATAGCTCTCATGAATGGCAAAAAATAATTTAGCTTCAAAAGCACTATTCAGAAAGAGACAGAAGTAGTTGTATACTTGAGATACTTCAGACCACAGAAATCCTGGAGGCACCTAGGATACCAATGGAGAAAAGGGAACCTATACAATGAGAACACAGGCACAGCAGACTGCACTGGCAGCAACCCCCGGAGTGCAGTGGATTTCAATAGTGCTGCTCAGCCCTCGCTCCAGGAGGGGCTGATAATCTGATTGTGTTTCTCACTGATGGTTTTGATGCATTAGAGGAAAACTAATGGAAGCCAACAGCGCACCAGCACCTGAGTAATTAAAAACACTCCGACATATCCTGCTCCCATTCACTTTAATGTGATATTACTAAGAACCAATCTCAGCATTAGCTTATCCCAGTTCCCAAGCAATGCATTTACTCCTCCAACAGAGATCACGTCTACAAAACAGCAGTAGTAACTTCCATAAAATCAATATATCTGCTTCTTCAAAGTACAGTTCTATTTCTGTCAGTAGTGGATAACAGTGAAGAGTATTTTTAGTCACTCACTATTTACAGCATAAGAAACTGGGACATGAGACAATCTTCTTGCTTGTCTCAACCTTTGGAAACCAGGCTCATCACTGCCTTACGTCTCTTACTTTGCTCCTCCCCATCTTTCCAACAACAGGGTTAATAAAACCTTTTATAAAAAGCTGATACTGATTTATTTACACAAGATCCTATGTAAGTGGCAGTCCAGCACCCCCAGTGAACTGAACTGTTTGGTGAGATCTATAAGACATAACAAAAAGCGTACAAATACATGCAAATTATTCAGAGAAATTTTATGAAACATGTATCTTCTGGTTTCACACCAAGCTTTTGTAGTTTTTAGTTCCTTTTCCTCACTACTCTCCTGCTCCAGCAGCAAACCTTGGAATACTCCAATTGCAGGCAGCAAGGCAAGCTGCCTCCTCACTTTCTGGGCTGATTTTCACCAGCAAGGCTCTGTAGAGCTAAAAATGAAGCTGCAGCTTCTCTTTAAGAATCAAAAGTATGGAATGCTACCCATACTTTATTCTCAAGTATGGGCCTTGTAAGCACCAGGAAAACATACACTGAGTCAGTCAGAAAACAGGTATTGTCCACAATGTACATAAAACTCAATAAATGCCTTTGTTCACAAGCTCTTCAAAATTATGGAAATTCTATTTGATTTTGGGTTAGTAATCATATTTACCGAATGAGATAACAGGAAGGACTGCTAGCTCACAGCAATTTTAACATCCTCAAAGACAGCATACATACTGCAACTGAATGTAAAATACAAAAAAACCCTACACAAATTTGCTGAATTTTTAGCAGAGAAAGATCCCTTCTCTTCACTGCATTCACACAAGGGAAGTAATCAAGGAGAGCAATATGCAATACCCCTGTGTTTCTCACTGGCTTACAGCACAGAGACAATCATAATACACAAAGCCAAATCACATTGAGAAATTTTCCTCATCTAGCCTTCTATTCTTTGACGTTTCTTTCCACAATGCAGTCTCATTATGATGTACTTTGAAAATGATTTATACATGTATCATCATCAGACCTGTTCAAGTAACTTCTAATGATCTAACACAAGTCTCCTCAGCCAATTCCAAATGAGATTTCAAACTCAAGCCTTCCAGGGTTTGCACAATGGCCTGACAGGACACACTTTTTTAATAAAGTTACGGTTTAAACTGATTTTTAAGCAAGACTGAAGTCCTACATAAAGTTACCTTGAAAGACAGCTTGTTAGCTTCAATAACCAAAAGATAATCTTAAACTGACTCTCTGCCAACATCTACTTGGAAGGATTCGAACTTGGAATCACAACTTTACTGCAGTATTTTCAGCATGAAGTTGTTAAGCATCAAATAAAACTGATTTGTATTACACCTGGAAACTGATCATAGATAAATAGGTAGGTAGAGTACAGAAGAACTCTGATGTATCAGTTCTGAAGATGTAGGAGTATTTCATGGTACTCTGTCTCCTTGGGCATTTAAACTAGAGCTAGATTTCTGGGGCTAAACTCATCAAATTTAAGTACTATTCTCTGTACACTTCCATCAACTACTGTGTGAAATGGGACATACTGGGTGTCACCACCTTTTCTAAAGAACTCTCTGAAGACATGTGTCACCGATGCATGCAGGGGAAGCTTTTATTTCACACAAGTGCCACCTTCACAAGACACCGACAATTATTCAGTGGCTTGAACTCCTATTATCTTTTATTTTATGGATCACAGGGAAGAACAATGAGTATAGATCATTTTAAGAAAGCATTTTTCAAAAGAAGCATATATCCACTGAGCACAAAATGTACTGCTTACACACTTAAGCCTGACTGCTAAAAACTTCTTAAATGGCAGAATAAAGAAGACTCACTTTGGTTTGCCATAAATCTCTCTCACACCATAACTGCATATGAATCACTTCAGGACAGCACAATTCACTGTGCCATACACAAGCCAAAGTCTCATTTGATGCTTACAAATGGCTTACAGGTTTTGACATTTAATAAAAAAGAATATTTCATGTGTAGCACAAAATGGAAGTACTCACTGATATCATCCTCATGATAAATGACAGAGTGGAACGGGAGGTTTCTGTCCTTTATGTATCTCTCTGCTGGCTCAATATAAAAGGTTCCACTGTGAGTTTGGATGAATCCTTCAAATTTTCCATCAATAACAGACCCATGAGTAAAACTTCCCTGCTCACCTGTTAAGGGACAATGTGCATTAGTTTTATTATACCTTTCTAAAAGCTTTCAGTCCTGTGCAAACTTCAAGCATCACAGTACCCAGGCAGTTCAGCACAGTGTTAACACATGATGGTTGCATTAATTATCCTCATCATGGACCAGTTTCCAACTGCTCAAAATCCGCAGGAATTCTAGAGTAATAAGATCTAGAGAACAGCAGAAACAATTCTGGCAGAAAGTTTGTGTCTGATTTTTTAAAACTGAGATTATTCAGCTATAAGGCTTTTGTAGAGTATTAATCTTCAGACATTTGTAAATGTAAGCAATCACCGATTTGCTTCAAACTATATTATATTAGAATGTGCATTAATATAATGAATTTATAAGCCACAGATCTTTGAAAATCAGAGAACTTGGAAAGAAGTCTCTTGATATGAATGGAAGAAGGAAGAACCAACTGCAAAACAGTTTGTTTACTGAACTCCAACTTTCTTTATGATCTTTATTTCAAGTAACAAATTAGGCTGAATAAAACAATAAAGCAAATTAAACAAAAATGTACAGTAAGTCCAGGGAGCAATCTGATCCATTAGCATTAAGGAAAGAACCAAAGACTTTTCTGAAATAGTTTCACAAAATAAGAAAAAAGGCAGTAAAAGTCCCCACATACCCTAAAACCCTCTGACCTACTCAAAATACCTTGTAAATTGGTCTGTCCAGATGCATATGAAGCCCTAAGTGTGTATACTGCTTTTCACAGATTAAAATGATCACTTTAAGACTACAGGACATCACTAAAACAGATCTTCAGGAAAACCAACCAGACAGTATGAAGAGGGGCAGAGTAAGTCTTAACCCATCTCTTCATCTGCTTTCAATTCCCTAATTCTTACTTTTTAACCAATTTTATCTTTTGTATTTACTGGAAGCAGGTATATTACCTTTAATGATGGTAGCTCTATATTCCTTCTATTCCTTTAAATTAAGAATGGTACCTGACTATTTTTTCTTTAATGTATACAGCTTTTTTCCTTATTTTTTAAATGCATCAGACTTCCATGAAGTGTGTTCACAAGCAAGTTGAAATTCAAGTTTCATGAAACATATTAGATAAAAATACTCATTTGTTATGTGTGACTCAGTATAAAAGCAGATGGAGTTTAAATGCACTAGATGCATTATTAAACTTTAACAATAAAGACAATCTAATCATACAGATACTCACTTTCTGCATGTGCTATTCAAAAACTCCTATTTAAAACTGCTGCACGTTCATCCATTTTCAAGTGTTGTACTTACCATAAATGTGTCCAGTGTAAATATGGGAGGTATCATAATCAATTACTTGGTTCGATATTTCTACTTTAAAGTCATCACTAAAAAGAGATGTATCTCTCTTCATTCGAAGGTTGAATTGCCTAAAGTGAATAAAACAAGATGGTAAATTGGCTTTGAGCTTCAATTACAAGAGCACTAAACAAAACACTTCTAACAACATTTTTGTGCAAACAATTTGCAGACTAACATTTATCTGTAGGAAATGTTTATACTCTATAAGAATTACACCAGAAGGATTTTCTTAACCAAGATTATTTAGATGCTTTTGATACAAGCAGCTAAATTTACAAGATTCAAGCCAGAAAATTGGGTTAGACTTAAATGCATAAATCTAAAATGCTGACTTGGACTATATGGCTGTTCCCATTCCTTGAGAAGACACACATGTAGCTTAAGAAAAAAAGCAACTATTTTACTTCACAGCACTTTGAAGCAGAAGTGATAAGAACAAGTATCACTTATTTGACTTTCATTGCTGACATTTAAGTAATGTAAATGAAATGTAGGTGAGCTAATTACTGTTTCATCTGAAACAAAAAGTAAGACCACAGCACCTAATATAAAATACTCAAACTGGTAGAGTTACATGGACAACTGTGTCAACAGCTCTACTCCTGGAATGATCTTGTTCAAATTACACCACTACATTCTCGGATGCAAATCCTGCTGCTAATCTTTATATGAAACATTATACATTTTGTTTGTGTGAAACCAGAAGTTTCATTCAGTGAAGTCAAGCAGCACAACTGAAGTGTTTTAAAATGCGTGACATATGAATTCATACCTGTGACAACTGTCAGCTTGTTTCAGAATTTCATTTGGATAAACACATTGTGCAGATACAGAGCAGTGAAGTTGTAGCAACTACATCCCCTTCCACTTTTAGTCTTGATTTTCTTCCTATATTTTTCTTTCTGCACAATCATGACACTGAAGGAGTATTATAGTTTTGCCACCAGTTTGTTATATAAAAATTAATGCTGATAAGCTGACATCTGTGTCAGTCTTCATCTAGAAAACATGACCAGTACACCAGCTGCAGAGCTGACCTTCACCCAAAGTTAGTTGTGTTAACAGCAAAACAGCCCAGACAAACAAGCACCATGGTGTAGTTGATTAAATCTAATTACTTTTTAATAATTAGCTGAAGCGTACACAAAATATACCTTCAGTCTTCACTTGTATGTTAAATATGACACCACGGTTATAATGTACTTTGAAACAACTGTACATTAAGTTGCAAATTTCAAGATCAAAAAAAAAAGCCCTGCCTACACTTCAAGTCTGGGAGGGGCTGTAGTGACTCATGTTGACTATTCTGTAACACAAACAACATTTCACAATCAAATCGTATTTATTCTTGCTGTTGCAGTGCTAAGGAAGCTTCAAAGCAGGCACTCTCCTCTGGCAGTGTGTCAGAGGTATCTGCTACAAGGGTATGAAACTCTGAGATGTGGCTGGTACGTGGGGAAGGTCAAACCTCAGCAGCTCCCTGTCATCAGGCTCTGTGCCCAGCCAGGCAGAGCTCCTATCACAGTTCCAATACAGATGCACTTTGTGAGGGAAGATCCTCCTCTTACAAAGGAAGAAACAGCTCACTACTGATGCATCTGAGTATTGGAGTCACTGAGAAACAAGAATTGCTCTTTTTCAAGTTGTCTCCTTGCTGCCTTTGCCACAGCAGTCCTGGAATGTAGAGGTTCATGAGGAAGAGGAGATTAACATGAACAAGCAGTCCCAGGAAACATCCCAGCACAGAATGTGCATTTTTCAATGGGGGGTGGGTGATGTGGAGACCTGAAGCCACTTTCTGTGCCTCTCCCAGGCAGAAGTTAAAAGTGAACAGGTAGGTAGAAAGACATTGAGACCAGGACTGGTAAGAAATCTGAGTAACTTCATTCAAAGCAACTTCCAGAAGTTGTACTTCCTTTGGATGTAAAACACTGCTCAGGCCAGGGTGTCACACAGATTTGAACTCCATCGGAGCTGGAGCTTTCCCTGTGGCTCAGTTCTCACAGTTACTGGAGGATGGATCAGACTCTAACTGCACCTGAAGTTAAATGGCAAGAGATCCTGGACCCTTCAGAATCTCCCCTCCCTTCTCTACTATTTGATGGGAGACTTCTTATCAAAAAAAGTCTGTAATTCTGTCTCTGTGATGAACTGAAATATCTACTAATCCCAGCACGAGCACCTACTATGACTAAAACTACTTTTTTCTCATGAAAGAAAGTAGGTTTTCTGAAAAAAAACCCCTCAGTCTACATAGCACTTTTCTTTCAGAAGTGCAAAAAAACATTTCCTTAAAACCAGATTTTTCTGGTTGTATTCACGAAGTTTCAAATAAAACAGAGGAGCAGTTGTCTCCAACACTCAACTGCATCAGCAATTTTCTATGGCTTTGAAGTGCACTGTGTAAGAGAATTCTCATGTACCAACTCCCACTCACACCAGCAGAGTGGGGAGGAAAAAACAGGACTCGATCTCAGACTGAGAGCCAGTAACAAACCAAGTTTAGCTTAACATAACACCAAGCACATAGAGGAACTAGCCCTAGGTCTCTTGTGAAGCCATCCAGGGCAGCCTCAATGGCCAGGTCATCTCTGTCCATCCTTGCAGACCAGCAGGACATTCAGCACATGGTGCTGCTGGGCTGACAGCAGTGACTGTCACCTAACAGTGCTTTAGGGTCAGGCTTGAGCTTTGCCTACATGGCCAACACTACAGCACTTGCTTTTGGGGGGCAAGGGAAACTCAGTGGAGTCTACTGAAGTTGGGAATACCCTTCCAATCCATCAAAATTACTCCATCTGTCACTGCAAAATGGACTGTTAAAAGTTTTATGTGCCAAATAAAAAGTGTCACTAGTTTAAAAAGGAAGCCTCTATTTATTCTCCTTTAAATTTTCACCCTCTTCTTACTTTCCACATTACATAACAAGCACCATGAATTTTAACCCATTTTGCTAATTCACTATTTATTAATAAAATTAGCTCTTTTTGCAGAATTAGAAAACTATTTTAAATAGAAAACAACTCAGCTCTGCTTCACACTAACAATTCTCTATTTGATTTCTTAACTTAGTTAAACTATTAGGTAACCTGATCATCTCACAGCTATTTTTAGACAGGTCTTTTCTTAGTCATTCAAACATGCTTGATGGCAACAGGATTATCTGTCTGCACTGTTCACCTTCTTAATAATGAAAAATTGACAAATATTTCTTTAGTTCTCCCCATCAAAAGAGGGAGTGGGAAACAGAGACCACTTGGGGCTTCAGGGGGGAACAGGGTGAGAGGTGGAGGAGGAAACAAGTATCTATTCATCTCTACTTCCAATAATTAATAACTTTAACAAACGACCAAACTTTAAACAAATTCCACTTGTATGGCTATGCAGAGACATCTTAATGTACTACTGAGAAGCACCAATGAAATTAATTGCACTGAAAAGATGCTGCTTTACAAGTGGGGAGATTCCAAACTGTAATGATTGATCCAAACAAACGGAGAGTTGGGAGAAACCCCTAAAAAAATCCAGTCTAACACCCTAATTTCTCAGTAAGAAACTTCCAGAGACCCTACAAAATCCATTTCAACATTTGCCCAATACGGAGTTTTTCCTAACATTTACTCTAAACTTGTTCAGAGTTAGTATTTCTTCCCCTTTCTTATAAGGAACGTAAGATAGTCACTATCCTTTTCAAAACTGCACCTCAGTTTTCTTTCCTGGCTTAAATCAAGTAACTTCATGAATTCTTCTGAGGACAGGAGACTCCAGAGAAGTTAAACAAATTTGTCTATATCATTTCTGAATATGGTTTCTAAACTAGACACAACGGAAGAAATAAGAAGCTTCAGATAAGCCTTTTGGTAATTACTATTTCTACAGCACACACTGAGTTGAGTGTAAACTAAGCTATTCCCCAGCCTGGCCACACACCAGGCAGGAGATTAACTAATTTCAGAAAAATAATGCCTCTTTTATTTACACACTTACTACTGCCGGGAAATATGGTCTGCCAGGTAGTGATTCTCTAGAACAGAATTAAATCAACTGAGACAAAGTTTTGACCTTGCTTATTTGTTACTGCTTCTATCTTACAGGTACCTGAAAACTGATATGGTAACAAGCCATCATTTCGTTTCTAAATGGTTGCTTTTTTGGTTGAGGACAGAATTTTGGTAAAACTCTCACATATGTAACTATATATATAGTTATATAATCTACTTTGATAACAAACTACATCTTATTAATGACAGCACCCTAAAGACTATAAAGCAGTAGATTTTTATTTCTCTTTAGCTTACCCCACAGAGACTATGTCAGATTTAAAAGTATATAACATAGCAACTCAAGTTATAATTAAAGAAAAAATACAGTTGAGATTACCACACTGAGCTAAAACCCAGCACCTTCCCATGGGCTCAAGTTATGTCAATCTTCTGCTCTAATCAGAGAAAGTATTTTAAAAGGAAAGAAACAAGCTCTGTTTACGTACTGACAGCATTTGGTAAAACACACAGTAAGGCTCATATGCAACACTTAATGCCTAATCTGTTATTCCATTGCTTTTTAGCATGAGTTACCTTCGAAGATTAGTGATTTCACTGCAATGGAATGTCCAACCTGTAACAAGTCTGCAGATTTTCCAAAACTGCCAGAAAAAACCCTACTATCAGTGGTATACAAAAGGGCACTTGGTGTTTCCCTTTCCTGTCTTTTCTCAGTCCAGTTGCTTAACCAGTGCCAGGCTGAGAGGCAGAATCACTAAGTGGCCAGAGGAGGTTGTGGGGAAAAGAGGAATATAAGAAAAAAGCGAAGAAGGAAAGAAGGAGATGGAGGAGTTATTCTAGAGCTGGAAAAAGGAAACAGAAGGTGGTGGTTTGGCCGCAGTATGGAATCTGACTTGAGTACAGGGAGAGTCCATTTAGGTTCATAGTCTTGTCTTCTCAGTAGGAACCAGAAGAATCCTTGCAGCTGTGCCTCCATGAGCCTCCTCACAAGGCAGGATCTAGAAGATACTGCTCTGCTTGAGGTGCAAGTCTTTTATTCTTACTTTATTTATCTAGGTACTCCAAGACTCTTCTGTGAAAAATGGGAGGTGGCCTATAAATGGAAGGGGATAATAACTTGAGCTCTTCTTTCTATCTGCTTCTACATCAGACATCCCACAATCTAAATTCAGTTCCCACAAGATTCAGACTCATTCCAAGTCTGAACTATAGTAAGTAGAAGGCAGCTTAACAATCTAATAATGGGTTTTTACTACCCACAAATCTACAGAACCATTACTCTTATGGATTTAATTTTTTTACCCTGTTTTAACTTACTATTAAACCCACACAGCATACTCCATCATTTAACTGATGTATCTTTGAAACAGCACATGACAGGGTCTCCACATTTATCATTCTTTTCCCCACCTAGATGCACACAGAATCATCCTCTAGTAGGTCTTTATCTAAAAACCAATCTCTAGAGCAATTTAAGACTCAGCAATCCCAGCTGGAACTCTCAGGTTATGTTTGTTTTCCACTGACACCTCTAGGATGACATTTGAGGTTATTCAGATTTCTTTCCTGACCTTCAGAAGTCAGACTTGCTAAGCCTGGTTTTCTAGAACATTACAACTGAGGATACAGTGCCTTCATCCCAAGCCATTTGCCACTCATTATTCTTGATATACATAGGTGCAAACACATCAGCTAGCTGAGATAAGAGAAACCACCCAAGGAGGATGACAAGCACCTACATGTTGGCTAATTCACACTCTAAGAAAGTCAGTCCAAGTAACATTCTGTCCTGCAAAGTTCAGTGTACAGATTTTAAAGACAGAATAGTGCTTACTTAGGGTTCACTTTTCCCCTTTCAAGAAAGTTCAGTGCAGATTCTATCACTTGGTTTCCTTGGTTATTGAAAATAACTTCCATTTGAATTTACATAAAGTTGACCATTTACCTGCAGGGGCATGTTCTACTAAAAACAAGAGACCAAAAAAAGAAAACAGGTGAAGATCTACTAGAATAAAATCACAAGCAAAGTTACTACATGAATTCAAACTACAAAAGTAGTTCAGAAAGAAACTCTCTCAGTGAGACAAGAAAAGAGAGAAGAGACACATACTAGCTAATAATACACTGTTTTTCATTTTAAGAACAAGGCTCTTGGAGAGCTTGGCTATGCCTACTGAAGTTTGCTGGCCAAGGAGGAAAGCTGGAAACCATTAATACTAATTGAGCAGTACAGCTGGAAAACCTGCACCTCAGCTGGGCTGTCTCACCATACCAGGTGGTTCTTAGACAAACCCAAGGCAAACACCAAATGCCTTTTTTCCTAAGGGCTACACATAATCCAGCTCACTATTTAAGCTCATAAAATGCAAGACTTCTAACCCAGATCCCTGACTCACAGGTCTCTTGCCAGGCAAGTTATTTGTCAAGGTATATAACTTCAAAATACAACAGATAGGTAACAGCTGAAGAATTGTCACAGAGCAGTGAATAATTCTGAAAATCTATAGCAAGAACTAAAGAGATCTATAATTTCTTTTTAAATTCAGGACAGCCTAAAATGAATTGCAGGAAGTGAACCTTGCAAAAAATTCACTAAGTGAAAATCATGAAAATAAATGTCTTAAATTCACAAAAGCCAACCAGTTCAGTCCTATTTGATGACCATTAAACTAACCTATTTAAGAAGTCAGTCTGTTTAGAGTGTGTTGAAGTGCACATGGAACTGAAAGGGACACAACATGTATTTTCAGATTAGTCCAGTAATGTTGGATCTGCTTCATGTACTGACAGGCTCATAGAACACAGCAGACAGAGGCATTTCATGAACCGAGCACTATTCTGTATGCACAAATTAAAAACTACTTTAATTAAATGCTATAAAAAGAACATCTGGTGTTTAATAAAACCCTGAAGGTGACTATATAAAGTCCTCTTCAATCCAAGAGTAACAAGCTCAGTTACTTCAGTCCCCCTCAGCATGGCAGCATGCTCAGAACGTCACCTTTGAAATTCAACTTATCAAATTTTATTTCTGTGCAGGCACCCTCCTTTGTTTTCATAACCTACTCAATCACAGCCAACAACTATCTTATTTACACACAAACATTTAACAGCTCTGAATAGGGCAATAAGAAGGACTACAGATTACTACAGAACCAAGAATAAACAAAATCCCTCAGACTTAATTAAAATCCCTGAAATTTTGTGGTCCACAGTTTTCCTATTATATAAGGACCACATACAGGCCGTATATTCCCAGGAACATGTCTGAACAATTTACAGTATTTTTTTTAATAAAATTTTAAGTAAAATAGGATGGAAAAGTGCAGCTTAATTGCTAGACCTCTGAAAAAAGTTCTCAGCGTATCTTTTATTTAGTCATAGGCAGTGTTATCATGTGTTCAAGTACCACTTGAAAACTCAACTGTTCACTCAAGTTGTGTGGGCAACTTTCCCAAGCGAGAGTCATCAACTAATCCAAGAGGAAAGAAAGTGGGTGTGGATGGACAATTAACAGGGCAAATCAAGCAAGAAATTAAAAAGCAAAAGCTATTAGGAACGCATTAAATAAAAAGTTCACTGAAAATAGAGTTAAACACTACATAGATACAACTTTTTTTTCCTTCTGAATGCATCAGGGTCTCAGGAATTCACACTTTTGTCATTAGGTAAAAAAGTATATTTAGAACACCAGATGTCATCCCAGTTTTTCAAGCTCTGCCCTCGGAATGAAATCACTATGAAGTATTTGGCATATTTCTGACATTCTGCAGTTCACAGGAATACACTTTAACACATTCTAAAATTGATATATTGCAAATGTTTATACAGAGAAAATGAAGAAAACTTTCTAATTTCTCTGCATGGGAAGCGCTATATCCAAGGGATGGGTTCAAAATTTACTTTATGCTAACCAAATCCTTGGTATTAACACTGTGCATTCATTAACCTTGTGTGAGCCTTCCCTGGACTCAAAGGGCACCTTAAATTAACTCACACTAAAACACTCAATATAAACTGGCAGTGGAAGAGCTATGATACATAACCAGGATAGTTTCAAACCTTCACATTCCTTCCAGCTATAAGCATTTTAGATGTGAGCACATTTTGCATCACTGGTGAAGCAGTAATGCCAAATATTCTAAACTACATGGTTTATTATTCAAAAGAGTTGTGAGTATCTATAGCTTAGCTTCAGCAATTTTAACTGTTCTATTAAGTTAGTGTTTCAGCATTGAATAGTGTGGCTGGTTCAGTCTAGTTCATTACATCTGCCATAACAGGTTGTATTTTATATTACAAAACAACAACAATTTGGAAAAATTTCTATTCTTAGCAGTATATTGTGTATATCTTTCACAAGAAGGTTAAATAAGGCAGGGTTTTCAGTGATGGCATATTATACATCCATTTCTAGAATTACTGGGTCTGGTGTGAAAAAGGTAGCTTTGGTTTTAATTTCATCATTTCAGTATCTATTTCATTATTAAACTATTAGCCCATGGTTAAAAGGTCACTAAGTTAGTATAAAGGTATAGTATTTAAACTGTGGGTTTGTTTTTTTCCTTTTTCAAGAAAAAGAGGACTATGAGATACAGTTCTTGAATCCAAACAGTGAACAGATGCTACTCACTCAATCCTAAAATACCTGTAGCTGCCAGACCTTTTTTGGACAATGAAACTAAGTTTGATAAATGCTAATCTGGATATGCCAGCAGTGCCACTGAAAAGGCTGGTGTTGCACCTCCCTCTCACCTCTGCTGCTCAGTTTTGCCCTCTTTCTTCTTACAGCAGGGTTGCCTACATACTGAATGGAAGGGCAAATTAATGTGGCTGAAAAATGAGCAGCCAAATCACCTTCTCATCTTGACTGGCCACATGACCAGCAGGTGCACCCTCTGGCACACAGGGAAAGATTAAGTTTAGAAAGTTCCTACTGGTCCCAAAGATGCAGTGTAAGAACTGCTGCAGCCCAGCCAGCTTCTCTTGCTGCTGCCAGCAGGGAATGGCAGTAAATATTAGGACAGCTTTTCCATCGGCTTCCTGGCTACAAAAGACAGCCATTTCATTAGAAGCCAAATCAAAACACAAGACTGTAATTTCAGTCCTTGTAAGTAGCAGCTGTTTAGGATCTCTATTAAGTTAAGGAGATGCAAGTTGGACAGCTGTGTGCCAATAAACCACTACAGCTGGACAGCCTTAACCAACCATTTGGCATAAGGTCATTCAAAAAAATCAGGTGTAAGTTTTCACAATCTCAAACCTCTTGACTGAAGGCCTGTAAGTTTCATCACCTGTATTTAAATAACACAGGAAAGAGTCCATGGCCTATATCTAAATGGTTTAGTACTTTGCAAAAGCTTTATTTCCTACCTTCACACAAAGTAATTAGAGTACTTGATAGAAAGGCTTTAATTTTGCCACAAGTGATGACACAAATCATTTGGTTATTCACAATAAACTCGCTGCAACTGCTAAAAGCCAATGCTATTTATACAGCTTCTCAAACTGCTACACACCTTCAAAGCTAATAAACAGACTCCATGAAGTAAAACACAATTCACTTGATCCTTTTCAATTCATATTCAAAGAAAAATGAAAACATTTTGTAAGAACACACCCAAATTGATTAACAGGAACTTTTGGACTGAATTTACTGCCTGGCCTACCCTCTCCTTGGCAGGAAGCACTGGATGTGTCACAGAAAACTATGGGCCAGTCTGACCTTACAGTCAGCCTTCTCAGTTAATGATGGATTTGTGCCTCAGAGCACAGGGATTTAGAATCAATTCCACATATAAACACCAACACTTCCTGAGTAATAGTAGCTGTTATCAAAATGTTTATAAGCCTGATTGTCTAAGGTCTAGTGTCACTGAGATCTGTGAAGTAGGAGAGGGAATGTTTTTAGACCTCACTATCATGGGTGTAGCTACCATTTCTATATGATAAGGATTTTCACCCCACCTTAACACCACAGATAGAATGCACAGGCTAAGCTAAGAGCTCTGTTTTACAGCAGATAATTATGGGATCTTTACCAATGACAAGATGAACCTGCTCAAGTAGACTCAAACACGGACTCTTCCAGGAATAATGGTCTCATCCTCCTCCTAATGCCCCTTCAAGTCATACTGATTACTTTTTCCCAAATAATTTTCACCTGGATTAGTTCCCAGCCCCTACTGCTTGCCTGGCTTTAAGACAGGATGGTACTGGGAATGCAGTCAGGCCTGTTCCTCTCTGCAGCAGTGCACACTTTGGTAAGCCTAAATTAACCATCAGCCTGCAGCTTAAAAGTGGCAGCATTAGACTGAAACTTTACTGTCTGCAACCTTGTTGGAGATTTAAAAGTGGAGAGGTCTACACTGTGAGGAGCCTCTGAAGAATTTCACTCTGCAGTCTTGTTTGTTAGAACAATTTCATAGGGAAGATAGATACTGCCTGTGAAGTTACAGCAGGGACAGCAGCAGTATGACTCTCCTTTAAGCAATACAATTCCCTGGACTGAAAATCACACACAAAAGTGGTTTTAAGGACAGGGCTTCAAGTTCAGGATTTGGGTTGCAGTTCTACAGCAGTTAGAAACACAACCCTAATGCTAACCTTCTGGGAGCATGCACTGAAATTCAGTCATTACATCATAAACCTCCAGCAACAACACTTCATTCCCTGAAGAAATTACAAGCTGGCACAGAAGCAAAACACTTACTCCTAAAACAATAGTCCAAGCAGATTCAGGAGACCTGGTTTTACATTCACTTTCTCAAAATTCTTGTTTCTACATATGGCTAACAATTATTTATGAAGTTCTAAATACTTAAATTGTAACTGAAATAATTAGAAAAACAAGGGCATTTCACAGCCCTAAAATATATTAAGACAGTGGTGTTGCAAAGAGTGAAAGAAACAAAGGTACATACAAAAATATTTTAACTTTCTTCCTGTTATATATATATATACACAAAAAGCAGGCAATTCTAAATTACAAAGAGATCTTCTGAAGTGAAACCTACAAATTATACTTCAGTTGGTCACACTGAATATCTAAGTTTTGTACTGGATCTTACATGTTCAATTGAAGACAAAGCAAGTCTAGTAACAGCAGTTATCTTTCCCCATGTCAAATAATTACGAAATTCCACGACAGCACAAAGAAATCAGATAACACCAGTACACAAAACAGGTTTTTTGGCTTATTTTGTAGTTTCAAATGCAATTTGAAGTTTTACTTTATCTCAGTTAAATCAACTACAGCAGTTGGCATATTTTTTGAAAAAACAAACAAAAAAACCCTCCAAAGCTGCATTATAAATCAGAATCACCTACCATTCTGTTCCCAGTGTGATTCCATTGTTTAAGCTTCAAAGTGCATTATTAGATACAATCAGAAGTTTCAATGAGTGATTACAAGCAGCAATTTCATACTTATACTGGACGTGAGAGCAAATACTTCATAGAAACTGTAAACAGTGCAATTCAGTGTATTCTAGCTAATGTGATTCTGATGACTATTTCACACTCTACATTTCACTATAATTAAAATACATTTGACTAAAATATTTAAAACAAACACCTTCTTAAATATCACTAACCTTCCATGAGCATGAAAATCGAGGCGCAAGAACTGCTCTTCATGGGATATTGCTCTTTTGGCACGCTGGTGTTTTTGGTGTAACAAATCCACATCGTAGGTCAAGCCTTCATAATGTCTAATGTACTTATTTAGAGGATTTCCATACTGGCCTGAAAAAGAGATACAAGGAAGGTTTAGCCTGTCTGAGAAATTACTAAAGTTATAACAATATTCCCAGGCATAGCAGATCTATGGTGCAAATTCCACATTATATCCATTTTAGCTTTTTTGCCTCCTTTGTACATTTAAGGTTCATTCTGCTCTGGTCCTCCAGACTGGACATATCTGTAATTACAAGTGCATCAGGTGGACCTTGGGAGGCATCTGCCACTTGAATTCAACCAAAATAAGTGGAGTTCACTTCCTACAAAACCACATCACTGTAGACAGGAACACTTGACAGATGATTCAGAAATGAACTCCTGATTCTAAATGGGAAGGGCATCAGCTGAATACCTTTCTTCTGGTTCCCTAGAATTCTGCTTACAGCTTCACTCTGCCACCATGACACCACAGTATCTGCTCAGAATGTTTATAGTCTATGTGCAAAATATCCAGGAAAATTAACAGCAAACTATGCCATGTAGCAACACATTTTGTATCACATGGAATGTTCTACCACACTGAAAAGTTCTATTGAAATGTCAGTCTATTTTGGACATTTTCTTCTAAGATAAATTTTATGATTCATATCATAAAGAAGAGTTCATGACAGAACACCAGGAAGATTTTGACCCTCCTATACTGATGGAGGAACAGACATGCAGAACTGACCAGAGGCACTCACTAACCCCCTAAAAAACCAAAACACAGCTTGTGGAGAAAACCACAAGAACCTGAATTCTGCAAGAAAAAAAACCGGCTCTATCATAATATGTTTAACCTCAGACCAACCCAAATGTGAGAGTTCTCAGGGACCACAGGTAATATTTCTCTTCAGATATCTAAACACATGACTAAATAAATTCTTACAAATGCATCCCTTGCATTTAACAAGCAATGTTCACAAGATTATACTGCCACATCCTTTTAAAATTCAAGCAATGCTATACTGCAGACAAAGCACATTCAAATTTCCCCACAGAAGTTCTGCAAATGTTGACTATTAATCATTAACTGCAAATACAGTCCAGTAACAAACTTCATTCTAGTTTTCTCTCTTAGTCTTAGTCTCAAAATACAAGTCCATTCTCATGCAGCTTCCCAGGAAAGAGCCTGAGGTGTCTCAAATGCTTAGAATGTGTGACTCAAGCAAGTTAGGAATTCTCATCCAAATTAAACACAGGACCATTGCAAAGTTTCAGTAACCAGGAGTTTTGAGGATGCAGGATGCTGTCCCTGTCTGAAGGTTCTCTAATCGCTCCCAACATAATCATACAAAATGAAGTATAAACATCTCCTGTAGCCCAAGAACTTCTACAAGCCATACTACATAAGCCTGAGTCCATGCACAATATGCAGGAGCCTGACTACAGACACATGCTTTCCAATTCCAGGTATATGACCCAAAAGTGTCAACATTAAAGAAAACAAGATTCAAAATTAACTGATAAAAGCTAAAACTTAAATTTTTAATTGATAAATGAACCTAGATCTAGAATACAGTATTAATAACTCGTTTTAAGGACTAGATCAAAGCCGCATTGCAGAACATGTTAACTTCTGTGCTCCAGAATTAACTTCACTTTTCTGGGGTAGGAAGCTTTCAATAACGCACTTCTTTAATCATTGCAGACCATTTTTCTTCTCAGTATTGCAAGACACACTTTGAACAACCTCAGGCACCTAAAAAAAAAAACTTTTGAAGCTTCACAACTTACTGAAAACCCAATAACATTTGGCACCTGATCCAAGTCTCATGACCATGTGGAAAGATGAGAGACTACATTTAACTGACTCACAAAGAATAGTTTTTAAGTGCTAATTACTGTGACAAGGCAGCAAAAGACTATTGACATTAGAAAGTCTTGTAACTGTTCTCTCTGCCAACCAAAAGCAGAGAGGGTTTTAAGCAAAACCCTCTTTTTCTTAACAAAAAAAGTATACACTTTCTGTGATCACACAGGGAAACAATGCTACTTCTTTTCCCTTTCTCCAAAACTTAAAGAACTCCTTATGTTTTGAGTACTCTCATAGCAAACCCTTAACACAAACACTCTTGCTGCTCTCTTCCTGCTTAACCAGAGCTGTCTCTTATCACCTGGAGTATCATGGCTGTTCCAAAAAGGGACTTCACACAGGATTGGAATCAAGGCTTCAAAATGAACACTTTCACTTCCAGAAGCCTCTATCACATTAACGTTGCTACAGCGTTCAAAGTCTGCAACGGATACACAAACTCCTTCTAATAAAGCCAGCTACGTATCAAAAAGGATTATCTTCTTCACAAAGGCAGCTTAATAAGTAGCTCAACCTTGGTAACACAGGAACCCACAGGATCCTGTGGCAAAAGTTTATTCCACTGGAAAGAAGACTTGACCGAGCTGCATGGGGCAGGTACCAGTGCCAACTCCAGCTGCTGCAGCCAGAAGGCTCTGGATCAAAAAGGAAGAGGGATCTATCACAGGATCTGGAAGCAGCACCCCAAGAAATCATTAGGATAGCACACACACAGATCTCAACCTCTCCTACAAACTACTGCTGCTATTTTCATGTAAGTTAAAAACTAGGGGTTTGGTTTTACTTTTAATAGAGATTGTGAGACAAAGAGCTTATCAAGCAAGGACACAATCAGGGAGCCTGCAGGAAGAAACACAGAACCATGAACATCCAAATGTAGTTAAGGGTATAGCTCTACAAATTCCACATGTCATGTTGCCATCAACCAACCAAAGACAGCCTGATGCTTTTCCAGGCCATCTAGAGCAACAAGCCAACACTACACTTCACCTAAACACTAAGCCAGCAGACAGAAACCCTTCAGGACAGAGAGTGACAACAGGATGGCTTTTGAACCTGACAGGACAGTCTTCTAAAGACTTGCTAAACTAGATGTGGCATTTCCTATGACAAATTCCCTTCAGGAATGAAGCTTTATTCTCATGGGCTTAGAACTAAATACAAGGAAGGACTTTAAACAGAATCAGCCAGAGGATTTTAGGGTAATGCCTCATTTTGACAGTCCCAGTGAAAGATTTTTGTGTATGAGGGTATACAACTCTCCAGTATCCCTAGAGAGCTGTGAAGAAAGTCATCTCCAGTTGTTGCTCTGAACGAACACAAATCCCACTGGACAGGTATGGAGTCTGAGGGATCTATTCGCACCTTCTAACTAAGCCTATGCAAAGGGTAGAATGTATCATCCATGTGATTTAAGCTTCCTGGCACACCACACCCTGAGCATCTATATGTAAGAGTTGTTTTCAAAAATTATTGTGATGGAGGGGAGCTCCTGACAACTGGAAGGCAAATGTCATCCCCATCTTCAAGGAAGAGGGCCTGGAGATCTACAGGTCAGCCTAATCTCAGTATCTGAGGAGATTCTGGAGGAAATCCTTATAGGAGCTAGGTCCAGGAACAAAAATATGACTAGTAATAAGCAGTACTGAAAGTTTACCAATGTAAATATAAACATCTATTAATTTTATATGTACCATTGGAAAAGATGACAACATTTAACTTCCCATAAGAGAATAAATCAAGCATGCACTGTTCCAAAAGGTGAAGTTTACGTTAAACTACTCAGATTAAGACTTGCATGACAAATGCAAGTAATTCAAACACAACTCAATTTTTAGGTGGGGAAAAAAAAAAGCACGGAACACGACTTCACAGAGCATGAGAAATTGTTCAGCAGCCAGGCCAACTCACCAGACAAGTCTTTTTACTGCAAGTGTCATCACTGATTTACAGATTTGAAATGCGAGCATATGATAAATATCTTGTAGAGAATGATTATTAGAATTTTAATTAAGATAATCAAAGCAAGTTGTTTTCAGTGCAGGGCTTACCTATCTTAAAAAAGGCTCCCTTTACACAGGACATTAAAGAATGCATATTGCATTCAGATTTAGCACTCCTGTGCTTAAAGTACATAGCAAAGAAATCCTACCACAAACCTCCTGACTTGAACTTCACTGAAGCATTAATTCAGGCTGTAGTTTCATAACTGGCAGCACAAGGGCAGGCCCTGCTGCCCCTTTACATCTACTCAGTTTCCATTCTTCCCTTGCACTGGCACTAACACTGATTCAGCTGAAAAACATTCTCTCTCTTCTGGTCAGTTAGTTTCTGGTGAAAGAAAAACATGTAAGCAAGAAGTCAAGTCAGGATCATTTCCCTTCACTGAAACCCCACACTGAGGGCATGGTTTGACAGGACAGCAGCCCCAGTGCAAAGCAGATGTCTGCTTTTGGTTTTCCCCTCTTCCTCTTCCCCCGTGCAAGGCCCAGCTCTTCTTCCCCAGCAGCCTGGGGTCTGCACCATAAACCAACAGACATCTCACATCTGACAGGAAATGATCATTTCTTTTCATTGAGTTGTCTCCTCATGCCAGGAGGAGAGGTGGGAATGCATGGCCAGGGCAGGACCACCAGAGAGCAGTAACTCAGTACAGTGGCTCTGCAAAACTGAACCTTTGGATCTTTTAAAAGCATAAATAAACTGCAGTCTGAGGCTTCTGGGCAACATTAGCTCGAACTTACTATCTAAACACCTGATTTTATTTAGTTTTAATTACCATAGGCATTTCTGAAACAACCACATGACAGATGCCTTTACTAGACACTGCCTTGTCCAGACATAAAATTCATAATGCTTTTATTTCAAACCCCAAATAAATGCTGAAGGCTGAGTGCTGCCATATTAATGAAGGCCAGGTTCTTCTCAATTTATAGGAAGGATACAAACTAAAACACTCAGCTGCTGATAGCTCATAAATGCCTTCCCACAACTCCCCCATGTGTCCAGAATAAAGCAGAATTTCTCTCCTGCTCAGTGGGAAATACGGAGTTCAAAATCGAGCAGCACCAGACACTAAGACACAGCCTGGAAGTCCCAGCAATACAGAAGAGTGTGTGGTACCAGTGAAAACAAACTGCTTATCACAGATTTTCAGTGCTGTTCAGCATCTCATCAGCCTAGCCAAAGCATGGGTATTCTTTTTAAGTCCAAGCTTTTTAGAGGACTCAGTAGTTCTGAGTTTTCTATTCCCCTTTCCCTTTCTTTGTAATGACCCTTAGGCCAAAGGAGAGGTTTTATTAGTCACTTCCATTCCTCTAAGAACATAATTATATATAGATAATTAACTACTGATTAATATACCTGCAAGCAGCTCAATCACGTGCAACAAAGCATGCTACTAAAAGCTGCCAATAATGTTGCCCAAAGTACCACTTCATACACACCAAAATTATTACCAGCACCAGTGAGTGAAAAGACCCTTTAAGAAAAGCAATTCCAAGAATACATTAAAATTCACCTTTTAAAAAAGAATTCTTAAAATTCAAGGTCCATATGCCTTACCTCAGGTAGAAACCATATACCAGAAGCCAAATTTTACCTTTCCCTTATTACTAACAAAACTAAAACAAAATAAATGGTGTGGCTTTTCCTTCTTCTACTTTTGAAACTGTATTCAAACTGACCTACTGGACCACTGCTTTTATGAAGGTAATATTTATGCAGTGGAAGCAAAGAAAGAAAAACTTCTGAAATAGGCCTAAAAGTGATCAATCTGATCCACCTGATCAATCATGTTTCTGGGCCCATTAGGCCAAGTTTCTGATAATTTCTCTGTTTTAATTATACATACACAGCATACAAAAAGTAGCCTAGGACAGACACTGCAGTACATTTCATCAGTGATTGTTTTAAATTACATTCCCTTCCCGTAATTTTAAGAACAATATAAACAACAGAATATAGTTTTCAAACAAAACAAAGAGATGATGTCACTAACCTTTCCTCTCAAATAAACCACTCAGGTTATGCTGCACCTTATTTTACATGTTGATTTTGTGATTCATACTTAACTGTGAGCTAAAGTTACAATTGTCTCCCGTAATCTATACCTTTATATCTAAAGACAATTAGAGGAGTACTGTGCCTGCATGGTACACAGGCACAAAGCCTTGTGTAATTCTGAGAGCTCAAACTTGAGTATCCAATAAATATTTCAATCTCAGACTAAATACACAGAAAAGCAATTCTTTAAAAAGTGAAGATTCATGGAATTTTCAAAATTACTACTATTTAAGACCTACATGGCTTAAAACTAGACAACTTTAGAGGTAAGTAGAACTTAGTTTAAGATCTGTGTAAAATTAGTGAGTTCAAGATGCACCACACATAAATAAAACAGGTGAATTTTTGGGGTTTTTTCAGTTCTTTCCAGTTTGCACTGCTCTCACAATAACTTTGTTAAGAATCATGAGCTTGCCCTTTCCAGAGAGATATTAATAATGCCTAGAAGAAAAGCATGCAAATGAAGACTATTTTCCAGTAAATAAAAACATTTACAGTATTAAGAAAGCCTAAAAATGTGAACATAGACTATTGTAATATTACAAAACTATTTTAATGTAACACAGAATTATGGCCAATCTTTCACAATTATGTTCAGACTTTTTTGGTAACAGCTCCATAGGATATTCTGCAGACGTGTATTGGCCATTATCTCTAGATTTCTACCCAGCATTATTAATCCTTCTTTAGAGATTTACATGTACTGCTAAACACCAGAAGACAAGTACTTTGGTCACCTGCTAGTCAGGTGTCTTCCTATCGTCCAGAAAAGTTGAAAGTGCCTATTCTTCACTCAAAAAAAATTAACAGGAATTTCTAAAATAAAACACACTCTGTGAACTTTCTTCCATATATCCAGAAGACTGTACTTTATGTGTTTATTATGTTTTTGAGGTGTAACTACCTGCCTGGAATTAAACACTGGAAACAACCCTCACAACTGGTTAATGAATCATTTTGAATTAATTCCGTGCCAGCACCGTTTAGTTCAGAAAACAAAGAGGCCTTTAAAGAATGCCAATAATTAAGTCTGAAATATCTCGACAGTTTACAAGAATTTATGAAGGAAAACGCCGAGTCTTTTGTGTGTACCACTCCTAACATAAATAAGGGGATGGCTTTTCACCACCTTGCTTTTTACCTCACAGCTTAGCCACCAGCACAGCCCACTGAAGTTTTCTCCTACTTCGATGCTACTTTCTGAGAACTTGTAAAAGACCAAGGATGTCGGGTGAGTTTCTTTGTTAATAAGCCTCTGTGTGCTGTTGATGTGCACAGTTGCAGAGCCCAGACAAACCGGAGAGGTGCCAAACGAAAGAGAGGAAATGAGACTTTACCAGCTGTTCCACCCTCGCTTCTCGAGAAACACCCTCGCAAGTCCACCCTTCTAACGCCTATTCTTGTTCGAAGTCGAAACTATTTCCCTGCCGTGACTGGGCCAGTTAAACATCACCAGGAGCAGAGAGAACCCACCCTCAAAGCTCCCTAAAGCTGGAAAACAACTCCCAGCGGGATAACGGGAGCCGGGACAGTTATCCGGCAGGGACGAGGGGGACCCTGCCCCAGGGCACGGCCGCTCTTCGGGGAATAAAGGGCGGGCCCGGGGGTTTTACCGCAGCCGAACTTTCTGCCCGTGCTTCCTGGTCGTGGGGACAGGGGAGTGTGGGGGGCTGGAGAGGGCAAACAGCGAGGAGGACAGGAGAGGGGAGAGGGCAGGGAAAGGACCGAAGGGCAGAGGAGAGGGGAGAGCGCTGAGGAGGAAAGGAGAGGGGAGAGCACTGAGGGGGAGAGGAGAGGGTAGGGAAAGGACTGAGGGGGATGGGAGAGGGGAGGGCACTGAGGGGG
>WBMV01000259.1:664157-721413 GCA_013396655.1 Campylorhamphus procurvoides | reverse complement strand
CTGGCGGTGCCCGAGAGCCCCGGGACGGCGCCCGGTTCGGAGAGCGGTCCCGCGGGAGCCGGCTCCGGGAGCAGCGGCGCTCCCAGCCCGCCGGGGGAGGAGTCCCGCAGCCTGGACTCGCTGGAGTCCTTCTCCAACCTGCACTCCTGCTGCCCGAGCAGCTCCGAGCTCAACAGCGACGCCGACGAGGCGGTGGTGGCCGGGGCCTCCTCGGGGGGCGCGGCGGCCGAGCCCGAGGGGGACAGGCCGGCGGCGGGCTCGCAGCTGCTGTCCGCCTCCAAGGAGCGCTTCCCGGGGCAGTCGGTGTATCACATCAAGTGGGTGCGCTGGAAGGAGGAGAACACGCCCGTGATCACGCAGAACGAGAACGGCCCCTGCCCGCTGCTGGCCATCATGAACGTGCTGCTGCTGGCCTGGAAGGTACGGCGGGGCGGGCGGGCGCCACGGCCGGGCCGGGCCGAGGGAGCAGGGACAGCGGCCCCTGGCCAGGGGGGACGGAGCCAAGCTGGGGCAGGGCAGGGTCAGGAGAGATCCTAGGAATAAACTTCCCTGGGAGGGTGGGCAGGCCCTGGCCCAGGTTGTCCAGAGAAGCTGTGGCTGCCCCGTCCCTGGAAGTGTCCAAGGCCAAGTTGGAGCAACCTGGGCTAGAGGAAGGTGTCCCTGCCCATGACAGGGGGATGGAACTAAGTCATCTTTAGGGTCCTTTCCAACCCAAACCATCTCATGATTCTTCCAAGAGTATTTTATTTCTGCTGTTAAGCACATCTCTCACAAGTAGAACTTGGAAAATAAGTGCTGGCTTGCTGTCTATTGCTGATACGCTGCTGTCACATATAGCCTTACCCTGTTGTCTTAAAACAGAAATAAAAATCTAGATGATGCCTACTAAACTGAACAGTATGTGGTTTGCAGATGTGTGCAGGTTTCTAGGAAGTAAACATCACTATTTATAGCACTGAAAGCATAGGTGATATTTTTGGAAAATAGGTTAGTTTCGTATAATAAAGTGTATGCAGAGTTGTACAAAATGCAGAGTTATACAAAAGACAGATTTGTGCAAGTAACTGCCTGAGTAACAGGGATACATTTGTACATAGTTATGCAGTATAGAATGTATTTAAATCAAAGAGTAAATCAGGCAGTGGGCAAGTACAGCTTTAAGACCTGGAAGTTCTTGTGGTCAGTAGCCATTGTGAATGCAGACTACCTGTAGTCTGAAAATAAACTTTTTATCTTTTAAGCAACTAAAATGTAAGGTGTAGTGTGGTTATTAACACGTATATGTGAAAAGAGTATCTGTTGGAGAAGAGCTATGATGTTGTGTGCATTGCAAAACAAGGATGAGGGTCATTCTTCAGGAACTGCTGGGAATTCAGCCTTGGAAGGTTGGTGGGCTGATAGAATGGAGTTGTAGAACACAAGACCTTTACAGGAATAGCTGTTATGTTGTAGTAGCAAGGAGAGGAAATTTGGTATTGGAGGAGTAGAAGGTTGTTTACAGGTGTAACAGGTGTCTTAGGAAATGGAAATAATGTTATAAGAAGAACTTTATTTTGAGTCAGGTAACTTTACAGGAGATTAATTCTCTTGAGTTACACTTTCTGCACGTTCTCCTGAGCAGAATGGCTCAAACATCAGGAGGAAAACTGGGGGTACAGTGGTGTTGATATTTAAGCATCAGTGAAAGCAGTACAGGGAACTTGTGTGTGACTTCATGTAGGTTCTGCCATCCTCAGGAAGGTGTGAAGGTTGTCATAACTTCAGTATTGAACACTCAGTTTCTCTGACTGGAGGGCCTTGAAGAACTTGCCATTCTCTATCATTTTGTATGGTGGCCTTTTGAAAGAAACTTCCTGTTACAGGAGTTTCCTATTTACTCTTTGATTTAATTGAAGCATGTAAATGGGACAGCACTGGTCCTGTTGCTTGAATGTAAGTTTTTGAAGGTTTTGTTCCTTAGTATTCTTCTTTAAATATGCTCATCTTCTTCTGCCTTTCATCCAGAATTTTAACTGACTTTGATCAAATACTACCTTAGTGAGAATTAAGGGGATATCCAGTTTTATAAATAGGTGAAGACAAAATGCTTCTTGGGAGTGCCCTGCTGTTTCTTATTGCCAAGATTACAGGAAGAGTTTTCTATAGTTGTGTCTGTTTATGTAAAACCTCAGCAGAATTTACATGAGTTGCAGACAGGCAGTTCAACTGGTGAAACTGTCACCACATGATCTATTATTTATAGGCATTAGGGGTTTCTTGTTAGTTGGTTGTATATGATCCTTGCCTTTTTTTCCCCAGTTTATAGTCAAGAACCATGTTGACATTGGTTGGGGTGGCAGGCTTATTGGCAGCTCATCTGTGGTCTCTGATAGTAGTTCACTACGTATGATGGATGAGGATGGACATCCAGCCTTCTTCTTGCTTCTCCTGAACCAAGATGAACACTAAATTGGGTCAATTAATTATAATTTAGGAACAAGGAAGCAGACTGAAAGGTGAAAACAGGCAAAAGCAGATTTGAGAGTACCATAGCATATGTTAGGGGAAAAGAAACTACGTGTAAGGGGAAAAAAGGAGTAAGAAGGAGACGAGGAGGGGAAATAGAATCATAACAGGGAATAACAAGTTAGACCATTATGCTTTGGCCTCTCTTCCCTGTATCAGCCATCATCTTTCCTTCTCAGAACTCTGTCCTGACAAGGCTGAGAGTTCTGGTTATCCTGTAGGTAGATGTGATCTCAGATAATTTCAGTGCAATACTGGTTTGGCAGTGGGGTTTTTGGAAATTCTGAAATAAGTCCCCACTGGGACTGTTCAGATTCCTTTTTGATAATACCAGGTTTTGGAACTAAACTTGTGATAAGATTTTTGCCTCACTTTTTTATCCACTGTTTTCAAAAGGTACATAAAACTTTGAGGTGGCAGATTGCCGAAGCTATACTTTTAAATATTAAAATTATGAAATTGCTTTTTTTTCAAAGTGTTTTGTAGCCTGCCTGTATAAGTGAAACTTGTAGTTTTGGCTGTGGGAGATAGACGGACATTTCTGAAGCAGAACTCCTCAGCTCCAAGTAAGAAGAAAACAAAAGCAGTATGATATCAACTTGGCAGAGTAGCTCTTGTGTAAAACAGCTGTTGTGCAAAACAGCGTGGTAACCTTTTAGGCTGGTGTGATGGAAATAAAAGCAGAAGTCGGGTAATGAAACAAACATTTTAAAATGTATGTGCAAGCATGAGTTGTCTCCTCTGATGCAGAGTAGTGTAGCACACTGTTTTCCAGCTTATTGAAATCCGAACACTGCTCAGTTTTTGCTCAAGCCTGTGGCTGAGCAAATGCACTATGTAGTTAGGCTTAGCAATGCAGAGCCTGCTTTTCTAAGTACTTTTTGTGATTTTTAAGTGTAGTTCATGCAACGCTTTCTGATAACTTCTGGCATTCCATTAAATTACAGTTTTGTGTGAGGATAGCCCTTCTCAGGATGTACTCTGTGGCAGTCATCAGATGATAGGAACTTGAGGGTGCTGTGTGATTCTGCTCTGTGCTTCTTAGGTAGAATGTGATGTCATGTAGCTGAAGAACTCTGTGAAACTTAACACGTTGCACAGGAATTTTGAAACATAAAATAAGCCAAAGGGCAAATATGGTGCAATTCAAACATAAATAATATTAGTGTTGCTTTGAGAAGTGAGTGCATATGGAATATGCTGGAGAATAATGCCAGTAGCATATTTGACAGTGTCTTTGAAAGTTTTTTCTATCACGGCCCTTTCAACAAATGGGAGGAGCTGTGTTCCCTGCCTGCTGAGTTCTACTAACATTTTGGTAACTTTAGAACTGTGCAAACTATTTATTGAGGTGATTGTAACAATTATGTAAATAAAATGTTATATAACCATTTGTGCTTAAGTGTAACCAAACGGAGGTGCAGAGAAGAGTTAAAAATTCTGGTTAGAAATTCACAGTTTTAAAAAACGGCCTCTTTTCAGAGGAGCCAAGAACAGTGTGCTCCCACTGGTACCCACTTCATTTGTCGGAGCCTGCAGTGGTGGTGCCTGCTCTGAGCTCTGGCATGGCCCTTGGCACGGGATCTGCTTTTCTTGTTGCAGGGCTGGAGCTCCGTATGGCCAGAATGTGCACAGATTGCTGGGCTGGGCTGGCCCGGGCTCCGGAGGAGCGCTGCCGGTGAGCGCTGAGGGATGCTCGGAGGGGGCCCTGGCAGCCTGCTTCTGGCATCTGTGGGATGAGCTGAGCCCACAGAGCAGCAGGGCTGCATGGAGCCGTGCCTGCTCCAGAACAGGAAACCTGCTCTGGGGGGCTGGAGGAAGCCTGGCTGGAGGGGTGTCCGGGATGTCGAGTGGCAGCACACACTGGTGGGCTGTCGTGTGACAAGTTTATGAAGCTGTTCCTGCAAGGCAGGGGGTGCGTGTTTGCAGAGAGCTTTAATTGTGTGTCAGGGCTGCTTGGAGCTACCCTCACATCTCCTGGAACACTGCATTCAGAGGAGTTGCAAATTTTAGATAAATATGTTTAGAGACTATAATATAAGTCTTATATAAGGCTTATTATATAAACCATTAGAAATTTGCTTGGTCCCTTTCTACATGCGTAGTATTTTTGGAAGTATTATCTTCTGTGCAGGACTATATCACTTAATTTTTTTAAGCTCTTCTGAAGTGTGGGAGAATACAGTGGAAAATCAGTATTACACAGGTTTGGGGTTGTTATCTCGTTCCTAGAAACCATATAAGTTGTATTAGACAATCTGTTTCACATGAAAATTTGTTTAGTGGTCTTGTCTTTTAGTTAAAAAGGTGTCTCAGCTGTATGTCACGTGGTAGTTGGGTGAGAAGTATTAAGATTCCCACTCCTGAGTATAGGAAGTGCAAAGTAGCTAGAGCTGGGAAGAGCCATCAGGGCAAAAGACCAGGAAACTGCAGTAGAGGGGTACAGGAAATGGGTGGGAATTGAGGAAATACATTTTTTCTAAAATGTGAAATTGATGTAAAATCTAGCAACTAAACATTGAAACCTGGTGAGAAAACGTGTCCCTCAAAATAAGAGATTATGGACAACAGCAGCTTTCACTACTGTTGCTTACATTGTTCTTTCCGTTGAGTTGTCTGGGGAATTACTGTGGTTCTGTATGTTTTTTCACTCTCCCTTAAGTTTTAAGGTGTTTTTCTTTCCCATTTCCTCTTCATTGCACACTTCTTGTAGCCTAAGTGCTTGCAATGAAGCTCTGAGCAGTTGGGAAATGGTGTTCTCTCTATATCCCTAAATCAGCTCTGTTCAGAAGTACTTACAACTGTGTTGAAACCCCATTAACCCACTTTAAAGGTGTGATCAAGGTCCCAGGACACATGCCAGCCCTAAAATTATGCCATGAAATAAGCAATTAACTTTGTTTAGCATTTAATCAAGCAGTTAATTTTGGCTTGTTAAAAAATTGGAGAGATGAGAGAGATCCTGCAGATACAATTAAAACCACTTTGCTTCAGTTCTGCAGAAAAAAAAATAAATTCTTAGCTTTATAATTGTGAGGGAAAATTCCAATTGTTAATCAGTGATACAAATAATCTGTGGTGTTTGCTGAGACTTGAATGCTCCCAATCCAAACTGAAAGTTTCAGAAGCAGCTTTTTGAACCTGTAGTCCTGTTGTTTACATTGTTCAAAATGTTATATTTATGTGAATGCTCAGTATGAATATTATGAACAGGATCAAAGATCATTAAAGCCTTTAGCCTATTAAGTATTAGTTTTGGGAACAGGTTAAGAAGTTTTATAAATGACAATCAGCTGTCGCTCATTTAATGGAAGTTTTCAAAAAACCATGTGCCTCTGCATACATGACTGATTTTTCTTGTAATTTTAAGTTTGTTTCTTTTAAAAGCAGAACTAATTAAGCCTTCTTATGAATTTATGCTTCACTAATTTCCTGCTTTACAAACAGGTCATATTTTCTTTCCCATCCTTTCCCATATGCCAGCACTATCAGCTTCTTGCTCTGCCCACCATCTGTGGGCTGATCGATGTGTGGCTTGTGCTGTGTGGCCTATTTGGACCCAAGTATGGGCATATTTCTTAGCCAGAGTATAAGTAACAAACCCATATTAACTTGGGTCCCTTTCTTCTTCCAAATTTAAAGAAACTTCATATGTTTAACAAGTCTGCCTTTTGTCAAATATGATTAAAGTTAATAAGACAGATTTAGCCCAATCAGACCTCATTTTCTCTATAAAGTTATTAAAATAGCTTGGTTTTCAGTTTGCAAACCCTCTCCATCACAATGTGAGCACTGTAGTGTGTTGCTGTACTGCATTTCTGAGTTTAGGATGCTGCATCAAAGGCTTTATGTGTATTGGTTCTTCCATCTCATGGTTCTCTACTTCCTTCTTCCTCTCCACAACTAGCAAAGGAGTTGGAGCCTGTTAAATCTCAAATATCAGTTAACAGTCTCATGTCATATCTTTCTATTTGTGTCAAGGGGAATGGTCGCCAGTGTTGAGGAACTTGATTAAAAAATTCTCAATAAAATAAATACCAGACTTTCAGTGGTAAGGTACTGGAGAGTGATAGGATGTGAAGGTTAAAAACTAAAGACAAAGGTCAAAAATTAACACACACACACACATCCCCCCACCAAAAAAAAAACCCAAACAACACCTCAAACCCTAGAAAAAAATTTCATATTTATGCAAAGAAAAATTGAGTGCACTGTGGATAAGGACAATATCCTTCCTTCAGGTTGCCAGAAGCCTGTCTTTGTATGTGTTTGTGCTTTGGCTGTTCCTGCAGGGAGATACAGAAGTGTGCAACCAAAACACTTACCCAGGGTGAGGAAGGATGGAGGAGATGAGTTGTAAGACTCTTTTAGGTCTGGCTGCTGCCAAGGTGTTTGGTTTTAGGTGATGGTGGCAGGAATAGGTCAGGGGAGAGGGGAATGGAGGAAGCATCAGCACCAAGTTCTGTGTCTGTTCTGTGTGGAATTAACCCAAACCCTTGAAATGTGAGTGTGAGATGAGGGGCTGGGAGGTCATTTCCTTGGACCTGCTCGAGTCTTTGGCTTGCCTGTCTCAGCAGCTCCTGCCACCAGCTCCTTTACAAACTTGGTACACCCTGGGAAGCTTTCGAGTTAACACTCAGTTAAGAATTATACTGCAGGAGGGAGTCAAAGACTTGTCTGAGGAAGGTCAGGTTTTCTTAGCTACGTGTGGCTGCAGTTGTGATAACTTGGGGTGCCTGCAGAAGCAAGTTCATTCTGGGTGCTCACTGCAGTGAGTGGGGTGAACTCCTGGGCAGTGCAGCCAGGGAGGCTGGAGAAGGGTTCTGGTGGGAGTAGGGAGCATGGAGCACTGTGGAGGGAGCTGCAGGGGAGACACAGTGCTGTGTGCATGTGGGTTTTTCTGAAAGCCAAAATGCCTTGTTTTACTCTGCTCTTGTAGCTGTTACGTAGTAGAGGTCCTGGGAAGGCTCTTGGTCCCAGCACACTGGTGGGCTTATAAATCGGTGAGGCAAACGTAAATACAAGTCTTCTGTCTAGAAATATCATGTTGATGCTTTCTAAAGTGTAGTGTTTTGGCATTTTAAATAAAATATCCTTTTACTTTCACAGATTAAGCTGCCACCAATGATGGAAATCATAACAGCTGAGCAGCTGATGGAATACTTAGGTTAGTAATTTCAATAAATGGCTTTCACTTGTATATTATACTTTATAGTGTGTAGTAATATAGAACTGTTTTATTTACAATTTTATTCAGCTTTACCTCAACTCACGATCCAGGAAAGCTACTTACAATGTTTGGTTATTCATGCTTTTCTTTGGTTGCTTTTAGAAATTTTCTGTACTGCTTGCCTAAGTGGTTAGTCTAGTGATGCAGTTGGTATGGCTTAGTACACCAACACATGGGTAGAGTTAAACTTACTTGTCTTTTATATTGTTATTTTGTTATGGTTGACAGAATGTAGAAGGTCAACTGTGTCTTTAATTGTCTGCAGTAACTGTAATCCTTGGAAATTTGACTCAAAATAACAGGAAAAATTAATGTAGTCATCATGGTGACTGGGGTCTCATTTGCAGGCTCTGTTGTGTTAGCATATTCAGTGCTTAGCAAAAGTGTTTAGCAGCTATTTCTACCTGACAGGGCTGCAACTTCAATATTCCTGATGATCCAGGTGTTAAAAGGGCACTTGTGATAGAACTGTGGGACATACAGCTTGAGTACTTTCTCTTTGTAGCCTAGCAAATATAAAACATTTGAACTTAATAGACTAGGTTTGATTTTTCTTAAGCAGAAGAAAAAAACCTTACGGTATTTTATTTCTTTCTTTTTGCTTGTAAAGAATGTAGCTTTTTCAGAGGCAAAGTAATGAAACTTCTGGTGGAATAAAAAAGTTAACTACATAATTAAAAAAAAAGCCCTGTGTCTAAACATTTCTTGCAATTGTGTTGATAGAATAATCCTGTCTGAAATCCCTGAAAAGTTCTAGTTAGCTAAATGTATGTATTCTTTCTTGAAGGCATATATTAGCCTCTGGAACTATCATATTGAATGGAATAATGAAATTATGTGCTCAAATTATTTAGGTTCCTATTCAGTGAACAGGATTAGCAGTTGCCTGATGGTTCTTCAGCTGAAAAAAAGCCCCAAAACAACAGAAGACTTCAACCACACTTAACCACTTAAAAGATTATAAATTAGAAATCTATAATGGCATTTTTTGTTGAGTAGAAACATTTTAGTAGTGGAGCAAGGGAATAAATAGAAAAACATTGAAATAAAATGTGAAAGATGGATACTAGTCTCTAAAGATGTTGTAAAGCTTGAACCCCAGTGTGTTGATTAATTAATTGATCACCTTTGTGTTGTAGACAAAGATGGAATGCAGGCGTTGTGGTTTAACCCCAGCCAGCAGCCACTGCCCCACTGGTAGGATCAGGGAGCGAGGAGGGTAAAAGCCAGAAAACTTGTGGGTTGAGATAAAGATGGTTTAATAGGGAAAGCAAAGCAAAACCAGAAATTAATTCACTGCTCCTGGGCAGGAAGGTGTTCAGCCTCTCCAGGAGAGCCCCATCGTGTAATGGTGACTTGGGAAGACAAACCTTATCACTCCAAATGTTCCCCCGACTCCTTTTTCCCCCCACTTTATGTACTGATCATGATGCCGTGGGGTCTGGAGTATCCCTTTGGTTGGTTGGGGTCACCTGTCCTGGCTGTGTCTCCTCCCAAACTCCCCCAATTTGCTTGCCAGTGTGTCAGTAGGAGGAAAGGCCTTGGCTCTGTGCGAGCAACTGCTCAGCAATAGCACAAACATCTCTATTGACCTCATTGCATTCAGAGCAAATCCTAAACAGCCCCATTCCAGCCATGGCGAGGAAAGTTAAAAACCAGCAGGACAAGTTCTGTAGGGTTATTGGGGTATGAAACATATGCCAAAACATTCATAGTATCAGTCAGGATAAATGGTAGCCTTTTTAGATTGTTATGAAATTACATATTGTACTATGAATAGTTTGACCTTTTTATGTTTTTAAGTTGAGGTACAGAGAGAGGTAAATTTCTGAATAATTAAGAGGTTAGTATGATACCTCAAGGGATTATGGAATGCTCCTTTGGTAACAATGTTGGCCATTTGAATTTTTTTCTTAATACGGTTTTACTATGATTTTTGTACCCATATTTACTCCAAAATTATGGTTCAGGTTGTGAAATAATGTGATCTCATTGATCTGGTAAAATGTGTCAGTGGTGGTATTTATTATCAGTCAGCTTCATTCAGAAGTTCACAGAACTGTTGAAGCTTTGAGTGTGGAATAAATTTCATTTATTTTTTGGTTTTTTTCAGGAGACTATATTCTTGACGCAAAACCTAAAGAGATATCTGAAATTCAGCGACTTAATTATGAGCAGGTAAGGAGCTACTCCTGAAACACCATCTCTTATGCCTGAGGAAACTAAAACTCTTTCTCAACTAGGATTTATCACCTTGTTTAAATCCAGAAACATATAAGCCATTGCTTGTAGTTTCCTTTTTTCTGGGCTTGATGTAGGGTATTTATATATATTACTTATTAATGAAGAAAAATACAGTATCTGTTAAGACAAGAAATGATGGGGTTTTTCCCTGTTATGAGTGCAGTGGAAGAATTTGGGGTTTATTGCTGAACTGTAACACAAAGGTACATACAAATAAAAATAGACAACAAGGTGGTTGCTTTTTGAAGTCTTCTGTTACACATCCTTCAGTGTGCTGTGTTCTGTGGTGCCTGCTGTAGGGTTTCTCTGAGGGTGGCAACTGAGCAAGAGAAAAGTCTGTTGTTGGTAGTGATGGACAAAAAGAGGTTAATTCCATGTTATGAATGGCAATATTATTTGCACTGACTGCTGTTTATCATCAGGGAAGTCTTTCTATGCCAAAGATGATGCTATCAGTTTAAAAAAATGTTGATGCAGTATATACTGTCTTGGAGTAAGTTTTTCAAGCCCTGTCTGTAGTCGTGCTTGGTTTTGGTTATTCATGGAAAAGTGGTTTGAGTTTTTTGTGGGTCTTAGGTTTCAAGCTAGTTCTATATACTATTAGGTCATTTTGTTCTTGCTGTCATTCAGTGTTGAAAACCAAATTGAGTAATTTTATTGAGTAATGCCAAATTATAGGAATTACTTTTGTAATAACAAAATTGGCTATTTTTTCCCCACACTTCTGAGCTGTAGAAGGTTTATAGCTATAATCAGCATATAAGAGGATGATGACAACTATATGCCTAGTGAAAATGCAACCTCTATAGCTTTTTTGTGCTCAAATATATGGGTTTACTACATAAATGTCACATGCCTTAAATATTTCACTGTAATTTTAAGGAAGCCTTCTGTTCTGGGAATCTCCCAAGTTGCTTTGAAGGTGCAGAAACAGCTAAGGTAGAAATGATACTGTTGAAATTGTAATGAGAAATTTCTGTGGTTTTCTGGTCAGTTTGATGTAATTCTGCTGCATTTGCAGAGTAAACATTACAAAATAAATGCATCCATTGTCTGTAGATGTATGATCTGAATTTGTGGGTGACTAGTGCTCTCTTACTATAGACTTCCTATTCTAGCAGAGTAAGAGCATAGCAAAACACCTCTGGTGGGTATCTGTGCTTGGTATCTGGTCCCTACTAATGACATGCGCTTGTTAAGGTGGTTTGGTTTGCTATTATTACCATAAAAACTTTTAAAAAAGAAGTTCGAGCTAGCCTTGGTAATTACTTCCAAATCTTGCTAAATCCTAAACCTTATGACAGCAAAATTATTAGTGGGATGAAGCACCATGTGGTGAAGTAGTGGGAGCTGGGAGCAGCCCTGCCACAACAATGCAGTTAAAGGGCTGCAGGCATTAACACTCCTGGTAGCTGTGCCCAAGTGCAGGTGCTGGACCAGAAAACAGCAGGGGCAGCTGTCTCTGACCATCAGTGCTTTTGCTCTGTGAATCTTTGCTGTCTCCATCTCCTGTCCAAACTGTGTTTCTGGGTTTCCTCATGGTTTGTTCCCATTGTTGCAAGCCTGAATTCCTCTTAAGCAACAGAATGTTGCAAAACCCAACAAAACCCCAAACAAACAACAACAAGTGCTTCAGTTTCCCCAAATTTTTTGCACGTACTTTCTGATCGTACTCTTTGTGGGCTCTTCTCACCTGGAGAAGAATTCTTTTTCCTGCATGTCAGGAAATTTTCTTGTCTGTTCAAGAGACCTGCCTCACAAAACTCTATCTTTGACTCATCTTTGCTTTGTGTGGTTGGCTCTTCATAACTTGGTAATTCTCCTTAGGATTCCATAGGGATCAATGCTATATTAAGTGCTACTTTCATGACTGGTTTCCACAGTAGAATCTACAGACCATTTAAAGGTGTGCCCAAAATAAGATTGCAGACTTTTCTTATGAAACAGAAACATCAGAATCTTAACTGTTCATCACTGAACTCTGAAATTAGAGTTGGTGGGTAGGTCTGTGTAGGCCTTTGTTTGGTTCATTTGTTGTGTAGTGGTGATTTCTTCAGCCTGACTTATAAAGCAGGACTTAAAAGGGGAGAAGAAACCTCAAGAAGAATCCCTTGGAGCTTCTCTTATAATTTAGTTTTCTTGCAAACATCTGGCTTGTGGCTGTTGCAGACAGAGCTAAAACCAATAGCAGCTGCCTAAAAGCAGCTTCTGGGTGTAGAAGAAACAGTCAGATATAGGTGATTGGAGGGAGAGTTCTTATTTTTCAGATACTTTTGGCCCAGTGAGAATGAATAATGTGAATATGCATTGAAATGGTTGCTTGGGGAATTCCCTCTTCTGTAATTTTTTTTTTTGAAGTGCTGACTTGATGAATTCTAAATACTAAAGGGTTGCAAGAGTAACCACCAAGTGTGCAAAACTCTATTTGGTCATCTGTTTTCTTTCTTTCTGCTGTCAGAACATGAGTGATGCAATGGCAATTCTACATAAGTTGCAGACGGGGCTGGATGTCAATGTGAAGTTCACAGGTGTCCGAGTGTTTGAGTACACACCTGAATGCATAGTGTTTGATCTTCTGGACATCCCCTTGTACCATGGATGGCTGGTGGATCCTCAGGTAAATCACTGGTTTTAATCATTCCAACAGAATGTAACTTGTTCTGAATGTTATTTGTGGGAGGGGAATGTTTCAGGATTTTAATGACTCAATAATCATTATGGTAATGTATTTTTTAAATCTAGTGAGAAAAATTGAGGAGTGAATACAAACTGTATGTATTTTTTAGTGCAGGAACTTTGCAGAGCCTGGGTCTGTAGTCAAACTACTTTAAAAGCCTTCTGTGACTCTGTAAAGGAAAATGGTTTTTCTGAGGGAGATAAGTTGCCAAATCCAGTGTCCCAGTCATTTTTGAAAGCTTATTAGAGAACACTTGGAAGGAGTGCAAGGTTACTTTCCTCCTTTCTTTAATTCTGATTTACTAGTCACGGCTTTTGAGAAATGGGGATGGTAGAATGGATGGGGGGAACTGCATCTTTAACAAACATGTAATTTGTTTTTAATTATATTAGTTAATAAACAAGAAAGTAGTATTGTTTACTTAGGGGGTACTGGTGAGTTTGGCTGCAATAATCTGCCTCAAATTTTTTACTTTCCATGCCTTGTTGGTGAGAATTGTTATTCTCTCACCCCCTGGACTTCCCCTGGCCCTACTGATCCAACTGATGCCCTGTTCTCTCCTCCATCTGCTTTAGAAACAGCTTTTGATGCTCAGGGTTTAAGGATTTAAAATGGGATCTGAGACAGCAAAACACTGTGGGCTAAAACTTTTTGGCCTAGTATTTTTAAGGGGATAACATCCTCCCTTTGAACTCTTACTTTCTTATGAATAATTGCCATAGGCTTGCAGTTTGTTCTGCCTTCTCAAAGGCAAGTTCTGTTTTGTGTGCTGTTCTGTCCTGCTCCAGGTTGCTGACATAGTAAAAGCAGTTGGTAACTGCAGTTACAATCAGCTGGTGGAGAAGATCATTTCCTGTAAACAGTCAGACAACAGTGAACTGGTTAGTGAAGGTGGGTAACATTTGTTTATGCTTTTTTAAAAAACCCTAACAAAAACAAATTATGTATTTTTCATATGGGTCTTGCTGTGTAGATACACAAGTGTGAAGAGCTGCCTTCTGTCTGTTGAGCTTCTTTCCCCAGGCTGGCAGACAGCACTGTGCTTGTCTAGAATCTAAACTTCTCTGCTGCAATTTTGAAACGAGAATCCAGGTGCATTCTCTTGATCTATTCAATATATTTCTTGAGAGAACTTCCCTTTCTGAAAAGGTGGTATGGGCAGCACTCAGGTTTCACCTCAGCTCTGTATTATCTCCTATAATTAGAATGTGAATTATATACTACATGATGACAAAGTAAAAAATCAATAACATTAGAAGTGGATGCAGCACTTCAGAACATGAGAGGGTTCTCTACAATGCCTTAGAGTTAGAACTTTGAGCTTGTTTTCCCCCTCTCTGAATGTGTTCCCTTAGATTTGTGGCAGTGTGGGGGCGTATTAGTGGGGGACAGACTGGAAAAATACTACTGTTGTAGGCAGGTTTTATATTTGCAAGTGTGTAATAGACACACATAACATTCTGCATTGCTCTTGCAGGGTTTGTAGCTGAGCAATTTCTGAATAACACAGCGACACAATTGACGTACCACGGACTCTGTGAGTTGACTTCAGCTGTCCAGGAGGGAGAGCTTTGTGTGTTCTTCAGGAACAACCATTTTAGCACCATGACCAAATACAAGGTATAGTCAACGTTTTTGTCTTTACTCTTGTGTTTTGTGTTCTCATTTCAAAGCAAATCTTGTTTTTCCACTGTCTTGGAATAGAAACAAATTCTAGGTTGTTGTGTGTAAATGTATTTTATGGGGAATGTAAAGTCTGTAGCAAATGTTCCTTGTGAATTATTGATTACAGTGTTTTAGATACTGGGATCCATTATTACTTTAAATCTTCTTTTAGCTCCTCCCTTTATGTTCCGTTTGCTCCCTGTGTTAACTCTTTGTGGTTGTGTCATGACATTCACTTCTTACTTGGCTTAAATTTACTGGCAGTTTGTGTTTGGCAATGACAAGGTTAATTTATTTAATTAAGTTTACAGTTATCTGTGGAGTATCTTCATCCTAAAACAACTTTGCCTTTACTAAGATGACAGTGTATGATTTTTTACCTTATATACAGTTCTTGAAATTATATTTTATTTATTTAATTAGACTTTAATTTCATGTACGCTTGTATTTGAATAGTGGTAATAAAGGCAAAAAATAGAGGCATGTGACATGCAAAAAAGTCAAGGCCCACTGTTTTTACCATCTGTTATGTGTGATGTCATATTCCTCATGTGGATGGCACTTTGTCACTTGTCACTACTAGTCCTTTTTTCTCCCTCTGGTCTGTTGATCCTTATCTCTGGCATTTTGAATAACTACTTATAAGCTGAGCTAAAGGTCTCAAAAGCCCTGATAAATAATGATTTACTGTACAAGCAGGTAATAAATCTGGTTTTCTAATAGCTTCTTGGAGCACATCTGAGATCTGTTTTGAATTTTTGTACAGTGCCACTCTCTTAAAGCAGTAGGGCAGGTAGAAGGAGCTTTCTCCTCCCTTTCTCCATTTAAAAAGCCAAAAACTATGAAATGTGTCTGTTTCTGGTTAAACATTATAGTTCCTGATGCAGCTCATCTAAATCATAATTTTAGGCATAGTTTTGCTTCTCTCCATTTCTCTAAATTTAGCTCTTGCAGGAGTTGGCAGTAGCTTGTGAATCAAGCCTATACCTTGTTTCATGCTTGCTTTCATTGCAGGAATGGGGGAACAACCCCAACCTCAAAGCAGTTTGGGTTTAAAAAAGAAAATACTAAATCAAAGTATAGCTGTACTTTCTGGATACAAATGGTACCTAGAGGTGCAGGGTAGCTTTTTTTATTTCATTTAAAGGTTATTCCAGCTAGACTATTTTAATCCTCCTGGAAATCATGCATTTTTGTCTTATTATTAGAACTTCCAAAATCTAAAGTATTCATATTAAACACAGTCAATGAGAGTATCACTTTGACCTTGTGGATTATAAATAGAGATTGTTTTTGTAAGATGCAGACTGTAGTCTTCTGCAGCCCAGTATTTAGATTAAAGGCCAAAACCTGCTGTGTTTGTGCTTTATCATCTTCATATTTGTAAACATGTACTTCTCAGTTGAGATCCTTTTTCCTTAAATGAAATGCAGCACTTCGTAGAGTTAATAATACAGAATAGGTTAAGTATCTCTATCTGAATTTTACCTGTGAGAACTAAATCTAAATCCTAAGAAATATCGAGTTAAAATACTTGAAAACCAGTTGTACTTGTTTGTGTATTTGAGGTTTACTGCTGCTGAGTCCCAGTGATTTTAATCTTGTCCTTTTTGAGAAGTCTTAGAATTCTGAAATGGGAAGTTTTGAAATATGGGCTGTTATTCTTGTTTTTCATAGTCATTATGGTGACCTCACTTGGAGCTACTGTTAAATTTCCATGTTATCTCCAGGCTTTTAGTTCCTGGGGCTGTTGCTTTTGAACAGTGTTCATTTTGCTTTGGATTTCTGTTGGGTGGTACGTTAAAGACTCGGAGATAACAAGAAGCTCTTTTAATAAAGACAGAAAATCGGTTTTTAATCTAGATTTAAAGGCCAGCAGTAACTCTTGCCTGCATCTCCCCTACCCAGCTGTTCGCAGTAGCCATGACTAAGGTGATCTTTCATATCAAGACAGTCAGAAAGAGACTTGACTTGGGCTTTTAGCCAAGGTCAGCTCTGCAGAAATTCGTGACCCTCCAGGATACTCCTGGGAGTGCCAAAAGCATTGTTGCCACGGAGCTGAGGCTTTTCAGCTGCTTCACTCCTTCCATTTCCTATTTCTAGTGCTCACTCTGCAGATGGAGTTGGAGCAATAGAGGGGGCTGGACTGGGGGAAAGTCCATCAGTGAGGAAAACTGAAGGCACAACATACGCCAGAGAAAGTGAAGATAGAGAACTTTTGGGACAACACCTATGCAGTTATGTTGTCTTTTTCTAATAACTGCCTTTCTCTATTCTCCCTCCAAATCAATAAATAGAAACATAAACAAAGCAGTGACAAAGTTAACAGTAAGGGAATTATACATTTAATAAGCTATGTCCAGGTAATAAAATGTGTGTATCTTTCGAAACACACTTTGAGTAATTAGAGATTATTATACTGATGAAACTAATGCTGAACCTTTTATTGGGCAGCTTTCATGTACAGCTGAGACAGTGACTTGTACTCTGGGGATTTTTTTTTTTGTTTTTAAGGCTGAAGTTTTAGTGAAAGGACATGGATTTTGATACCTTGTCCATTTGCCAAAGTAATGATTTTTTCTGCTTCCTGTCCCTTTAATTGCACATTAATAGTCTTGGCTCACGTGATCATACAGTACTACTTTTCAGCACTTAAAATGTGATTTTACTTTTTTGCCTTTGCTTTTCATTATGCAGATAATAAATACATCAAATGGTAATTCACTAGATCAAGGAAAAACAGGACTGTAAAGAGGGGATCAGTTTGGTAAGAAGATCTTAGTTCAGTTGGAATGTTTTTCCCACAGACTTGTTTGTACTAGAACCTCTTTTATTTACTGAAAAGTATCAAAGACACCTGTTTGAATGTTTAAGTGTGTGTGTTTTCTAGTTTATACTGTGTTTGCTTCAGAACTCAACAGAGGCTTTTATTCCAATACAAAGTATATTTCATAGCAGTAATTGTGCTTTTTCCTTGGGTGTTTGATTGGCACAGTAGAGACAATGGATATAACTGCTTTAAAAACTTGGTTAAATATTCTTCCATTTCTTAGTGAGTGTACAGTTTTATTTTGGGGGTTATTCTATTGAATCAAATAGAGTATACTTTTTGTAAAAGCCTTAATTTTCTCTACCAGTTAAAGCATTCAGATGGACTAATATTAGAAAACCAATACTTATTCATGTCAACTTTAAATACCCTCACAAAAACCAAGGGGCCTGATCCAGAAGTCCAAGAGAATATTTACATTGAATTTAAGAGATAAGGCCTAAAATGTTTCTCTTTACTGTATGAAACTCCTGGACAGCTGTTTGGTTTTCTTTTTTATGTTTTTAAAACTGCTGAAAACTTGGTGATGGGCATCAGAACAAGCAATTTAAAAGCATTAGTTTTAATTACTTAGTTGTAATTACTTAATCTGGTCATGAAGTTAACCCAGGAAGGGAGATCTAGTCACCAGTGACATCACCTGCAGCCCTGATCCTGTGCATTTCAGAGAGCTTTTTGGGCAAACCAGGAGACTGAGAGGTCACTGTTAGGACAGTAATCTTGCTTTATCCTTAGCTTTATTTCAAGGTTTTTATATGTGAAACTATAAAACCTGGGCATTGGTCTACAGTATCTAGATATTGATTCTTGGGATAAGTAATTATTCATTACCTTATTGTAGACACTGTTTATTGTAACAGTTATGCACTTGAGCCTTTCTTTTACTGTTTTAGGAGTAGATATTGTTGCTGGATATTATGTGCTAGTATTTTGGGGGACAGTGTTAACCCATGGGACTGGGTGTTTCTTAAACCCACATTTAAAAATAAATCTAAAAGACAAGCTGGTAAAAGTTTAGACATTGTCAGTTAAGATTTTATGAAGGTGAAAACATTTTGTCAAGTATGATACTGTTCTTGGCAAGGTGTACCTGAAAAGCATATTTGCGTCCATGGTTATTTAATTGCATGACTGTAGTGTGCTGATCATCCTGTTTTAGCTTTAATCCTGACTAGAAAGCAGCTGTTGAATCAGAACCATGATCTATTCAGTGGAAAACACATTCTGTTCTTTACCCTTTTTAAAGCCTCCTTGCTAGTTTTTGAGTTCTTGCTAGTTTGAGTAAATAAATGTTTCTACACTCACTGATTCTTACTGATTCTGTCACTGTGTGTGCCCTCTTCCCCTTTCCCCTCTGAGTGCACTGAGTGGAGCTGGGCTGCAGGAACGTGGGTAGGGGGAGATGTGGTGAACCTGGAGCTGGGAATCCCAGCCTGTGTGGGTGGTGTGTCCCTGGGTCCCAGCAGCCACCCTGAGCCCGTGGCCTGCCAACTGCTGGGGCACAAGGGCTGGTTCCTGGCACCAGCAGCTCCTCCTTTAGTGCAGCTCAAATTCAGAGGCAGCGTGAAGGTCGTGTGCTAAAAGGCTTTTCTCAGTCCCAAGGTCCCCTCAGTGGAATTTGGGGGTGCCAGTGGAGTTGGCCTGGGAGCCTTTGGCTCTGGGAAGAGAACAAGCATGGCATTAGCACTCTGCATGCAAACCCAGTCGGGGGATGTGGCCTCTGTTGTTGCAAGGAGAAGGACTAAAACCATGGAAGCTCTTGTGGAGATGAGCAGCTACAGCACACCTTAGAGAAAAAGAGCTGACTCCTGTTTGTAAATACAAATTGTCCAATTATTGCCAGAAGTTACAGGAATATTAGCAATATGTGAGGGTCCTCTTTGCTTTTCTGAGAAATTCAGTTAAATTATACCAATACGAAGTAGAGATCAGAGCACTTGATAAAAACCAAGGGAAAGATGACTTTGGATCTGTGACCTGCGCTTTGCCATTGTTCTCTCCTTCCACTGCCAAGAGCAGGAACTCTGTCTCTTCTCCAGGCCTAGGGAGCCTGTGTTTGGTGGGTTGCTGGGGGTTGTGAAGTGAAGCAACAATTGGTGTTGGAATTACAGTGGTGCTGTATGGGTGTTGGGGAGATGTAATGCAGTTCATTGCCTTTCATTAGGGAGTTGTATTAAATGTATTATTTGCCTGACTGTGGCGTTTATTCAGTCAGTGTTCAACTAAGGAAGTCTTAAAGGAAGGATATGAATTTTATTTGATTGAAAAAGTTCTCTATGTCAAACAAGCTTGAAAATGTCTTTGGAGAACACATACTAGATTCTAATCGCATCAAGGAAGTGATACACCTTAATATTTGTGTGTGGAAAAACTCAGTTTGTAGTAGTTGGAGACTGTAAAAGCAATACCATTTCCCTATTTCAGTATTATTATTAAACTGCCCAGTTTATGGGCTGTTTACAAAGTAATTAAAAATGTATGGCATAATAGAGGAAAACCTGACACACACTCCCCCACACCTCTTTTAGGTTTTGTTTCACTCAATATACTGGCCAAAATAAAATTTAAAAGGTTCAAATACACTTACCTTAAACATTCTGGGATTTTATTTTGTTATTTACATCTTTTTAAAGCTGTCTTCTATATGAGATGCTGTCAAATAGGTATTCTGTGCAAACTGGCAGTGTAGTGAAATTACTTCCTTTTATTTTCTTGTGTCATTTTAAAGCCTCAGGAGTAGCACTTGGGTTTTAGGCAGATTTCCAAGGGAAAGATGATTCCTTAGCTCGTGTTATGTGATCAGACATGTTGCTGACAGTTGTATTTATGGCTGTAAGGGTAACTTCCATTCCAAAGCTTGAACATACAGTGGTGTCATCTGTGCTTGGTTTTGTTTGGGTGTTATTTATCTGTCCTATTTGGCCTTTAGTGCAAGTGCATCTTACGATATTAAATAATATTGGAATAACTGCTGCATGTGAGTCTTCAAACAATCCTTGTTACACCATGCCCTCCCAGTGGCAGGAGGGCTGGCTGTGAGCAGGGCAGGATTGAAGAGACCTGGTGGTGATTTCAGCAGCTCTGTTAGGCAGCTGTTCAATGACTTGAGAGAAACCAGTGAGCTCATTCTATGCATGTGGAATATGGACAGTGTTTCCATTTCTGGCCTGTTAATTCTGTGAAATCATTAGGACAGGGTCTGCCTCTTGCTTTTGGTACATCTTCAGCACAGTGAAACCCTTTCTGTGCTGCTGTAATACAAAGTGAAAAATTTTTGTGGATGTCGCAGCAAACTGCTTTGATTTTTACAGCTAAACCACTGCCACAAGTTTTGCATTGAATTTCTTTATCTGGCACATTCAGTAACACTAATGGAGGCTTCAGTCTTAATGTGCTGTATGGTCAGTAATAATGTTATTGACGTCGAGTACATTTTTTAAAACATTATAAAAGGATATAAGATTAAATGAATTGATTTAAATAGGAATTCAAACAGGGATTTTTTTTTTTTGTGCTGCTTTGCTGTCCCTCAAACACACAGCACCATCTCCTTTCACCTGAGGCCTGCTTTGGTAATTTCCTCTTGATTTCAGCTCCTCTCCCATTCCTTCAACCTAAGCTTGCATTTCATCCTTCCTGTGCCTTGGCATCTAACCTTGTTAGCATTGTCTCCTTCACTCCCAGACCAGCCCATTTGATAATTTCAGAGGTGGAAATCAAGAAATTTGGCCTTATGGAACTGTGAAAATGTTAAAATGCCAACAGAAGCAGTTGTTGGTGACAAGTGACAGCAGGGATCTTAAATTTAGTCAATTGAAATAGACTCAAATTCTATCAAAACCTGTTATAACACATGAAGTCTGAGATGTGGCCATTTTGAGGTAGCACCTCTTGGATTACGTGGAAAGATCGTATTTGTTTCCTAACTTGCCCTTGGAATTTGATGTGATTTGTCCTGGGACAGATTTTTCATTGCCAGTCTCGAGTTAGGCTGCTTAGGTGTGTTTCCAAGGAGCTGTCAAGGTATATGGCTTGATATGTATCAATATATTCATTCTTATCTGTATCCATGTTTATATTAATTCCTAGTCAATATGAAGTTTCATTAAGAAGTAGAAGTTACAGATGGAATACAGAAATTAAGTGTGGCTGTTAATTTAGCAATGAATACTGGTATCTGGTGGTTTAATGCTGTATGCTTAATCATTTCATTTTTAAACTTGCTAAAAACTCCCAATGAATGTTGTACTGGAATGCAGCATTTGTATTGCCTGATGATTTCTGCTTATTTAGATTGTAAAAAGTAGGCTTTTTAGTTTTACAGATTTTCTTTGTCCTTCTGCATAGGGTCAGCTCTACCTGCTGGTGACAGACCAGGGCTTTCTTACAGAAGAGAAGGTTGTGTGGGAAAGCTTACACAACGTGGATGGAGATGGGAATTTCTGTGATTCTGAGTTCCACCTGCGGCCTCCATCAGACCCTGAAACTGTCTACAGAGGGCAGCAGGATCAGATAGATCAGGTACTGCCTTTCTGCTCTATTTTGCTGTTTGCTTGTGCCTGTATATAACAATTAGTACTTATTTTAGTCACGTATAATTGTACAGATGTATGTGTGTACATGCATATATGGGACTATTAAAAATCCTTTAGACAATGAAGTTGGGGTTTCTGCACAGTGCTACTTGAAAGTATTAATATGGGTTTTGAGGGAGGGAAATTAAGACTGACTGAATAGTTTGGAAAATGATTTTAATCTCTTGGAATCCACTTCTGCAAAGAACTTGCTCAGGTGAAATGTCACATCTGCCTTGTATATGGGAACAGAAGCAGACTGTGGAACTTGTCCTCCAGAACAAACTCATTTCAGCTCATTAATATTGTCATAACTAAACTTTGCTTTCTGATGGCCACTGGCTGAATGTAGGACAAAACCCTCAGCAAATTGTGTGTCATGGTGGGTCTTTGTTACTCTTGCTGAGATAAAAGTTTACAGAAGGCATTTCTGAGGTGGGGCTGAGTTGTACCAGTTAACGCATAAGTTCATAGCAAGGTCAAGCTCCCTGGAAATCTTATATTCTGAACAATTATAAGTATCACCATTAATGTTTTTTAAATACTGGGGGGGAAAAACTGAATAATATGCTTATTGATAAATTCAAGCACTGCATCTCTCTTGCAGAATAAAAGTCTGGGAGAGATAACAGGGCTAGTAATACTTTAAGTTGCTGTTTGGTTGTATGCAAAACTGCACTTGGATTCAACTCATCTGTTGAGAAGTTGGTGTTCCTTATATATTCCCAGCATTGTGCAGTGGAGTGGGACAGATAGTCTATCAAGCATAATCAGAGTGTTAATTAGAAAGAGAAAATAACAAAGCGACACCTTCAGAATGTGCTGTGTGGAACTGGCACAGGCTGGCACTCTGTCTGTCCTTTGCTGCTGTCCAGCTAATGGAGTTTCAGCCTGAAAGCAAATTTTCTTAATTAGCTCTTGTGTTTCTGTGCTGTGATGTGGGTGCTGTGAAAGCAGGTATCAAAGCAGCTGTTGTCAGCCTGTCTGCAGCTGAGGTTATGGACAGGTTCTGAAACAAGGCCTGTCTTCCCTTTGAAGAGAAGGCTGGGAGGAAAGTGATGGTACTGTGTAACAGCACAGGCTGAAAATTTCACTTCATATGACTTGACTCTTTTCTGTGTGAAAGAGCATTAATGAACAAGTTTACTGTTTAGGATTATCTGATGGCATTGTCTCTACAACAAGAGCAGCAAAACCAAGAGATTAACTGGGAACAGATCCCAGAAGGAATCAGTGACCTAGAGCTAGCCAAGAAGCTCCAGGAGGAGGAGGACAGGAGAGCTTCTCAGTTCTACCAGGAACAAGAACAAGCAGCTGCTCAGGTCCAGGTAAGAAAACAGCAGTGCAGAATATGATCATGAATTCTGGAGAGGATGAACTTAATTGCATTGACACAATGTGTGTCCATGTTTCAGCCTGGTACAGCAAATCATGAGGTGAATACAGGAGTCTTTAGAAATACACTGTAATTGTTGCAGGATGCATGTGGCTAGGGCAGCTGCTGGCACTTAAATACTTTAAAGCTGGCCTAACCTTCTAAACTAGGGTTTCATTCATACCATCGAAGTTGGAATGAGTTAATGTGTATGGTTACAAAGATGGTATTGGTTAGTATTTTAGATTCCTTGCAAAAGGGCATTCAAATAAGAACTTTTGTCTTTGTCTTGCAGAAGTTTGTTGCTGGATGTTTTTAGGTGATTCTGTCATTGATACCATGTGAATCTATTCGGTCATTTCAAATTAGGCAATTTACAGTTTCTTCCAGTACACCTTTTCTCTCTCATACCCATAAGCAGTTGATTTCAACATGTTCTGAAAGTGGGATTCATGCACATGCAAATACAAAAATGTAATTTAACTCAATCTTCTATGCAAGAGGCAATGTTTAAGTTGGTGTTCTGGTTTCAGGGAGTTCTTAACTACTGAAGACTTTTAGAACTGCTTTTATTTACAAACATGTAACAAATCGTGTATGAAGGCTGAAGCTTTGGCCTGAAGCAATTCAGAACCATTGTTTGACATTTGATAAGCATGAAACAAGAATTTTGACAGTTAAAAATTGTGTTATTTCCCCTGCTTGTTGCTTTAATAGAACCATGAGTAGCTGCTGCAAAGACACAGCTTCACTACTGCTGGCTGAAAAAAGGTAGAAAGCACTGAGGAACCTGTTTAACAGGTTGCTGTTCATTCGCAGCTATGAATGGATAACAGTTGGAATAGATGATGAATTAACAAAACTTATGTTGCCTTTGTACACCAACCCCCTTGCCAAGTTCTTAACAAGCTTTTAGTCACAAAAAGCTGCTGTTTTGCCATATCTCACTGTCAGAACCAACACTTTGACTCTGCAAATTCTGAAATGTGGATTATTATGTTCTTAGAAAAGAAACTAGGAAAAAATTCCAGTACAGTAACACAGAAGTGCCAGAAAATGCTTGAAGCCATATTTTATTATCGAAACAACATCTGAATATGTGGATACAACAGAAGGGACACACAGGCCTTGAAATGTATTTGCAGCCGACTTAATTCTTTAGAAATCAGCAATTTTGGGGAGGTTCTGGAGTGTTTATACAAAAAGCTCCTACCTGAATTCTGCTTTGCATAATATTTAAGCTTCTCTTTGTGAACTTGGACATGCAGCAACACTTGAGACTGTCTCAGCAGTGGAGTTGTGTTCATTGAGGGCTTTGTGTTTGCCACACAGCAGGTGCAAGGTGGTGCTGCTTCTCCAGCCAGCGGGAGACAATCCGGGAGCACCGAACGCAAACGGAAAGAGCCTCGGGAGAAGGAGAGGGAAAAAGAGAAGAACAGCTGTGTCCTCTTGTGAGAGCCAAGAGACTGAGTCTGGAGCCAAGGGCATGTCCTCAGAAGCAAAACCAAGGAGTACAAAGGAAGACAAACCTGTTACACGCCGCCTGTGCCTGATTCCCCCCTGGATTCTGTTCACGTTCCAAGAGGATGGATGACTTTGTCACAATCATACAGACTTCCTTCAAAGTCAGAGCGCGTGCTGCTCGAGAGGGAGCTCCAAACCCCCGTGGGACGCGGCTGTGCTTTGAGTTAGTCCTAAGAAATACTGCACCTTGTAGCTGAACACACCAGTCATGGCAAGTCCTGTGTCACAGTGACATCCATTACTCGTTACATCAGTTAGGAAGCTGTTTTATCTCCTACTCTAAACAAAGGAAGGTCATTCATATTGTGCAAGGCTTTTTCCTCAAGTCTGTACACGAGCACAAGAGTTCTGTGTTACTTCCATGGTATGAAGCTATATCTTAGGCTGGGTATAGTCTTCATGACACAAGAGCCCATATAACAGCTGGGCACTGCCTCCTCAGTGTGTCCAGATTCCTTTGCTTCTGGATCTGGTATGTTCTTTTTTTGAACCCAGATTTATACTGTGTTACTGCTCTCGCTGCATCTCCTGGCCAGCTTTCTTGCCCCAAGAATATGTGACTTGATAGGCATCATACAAAAATTGTCATTAAAAAATGGGGCATTTATTAATAAGCAAGATGAATATTGTTTGCTTTTCTTGCAATTACAAACTGGGTATGGCAACTCAGATGTTATCAGGGTTAAACAAGTAATTTTATAGGCAACTTCTTTTTGTTTTATTATTTTTTCTCTTGTAGGTAAACTGGACCAGATAAGCTTTTATTTATTGACCTCTCCGTATGATAGATGAATGATGAGAGGAACTAAGGTCTATAATAATCATTATATTCTATATAAGAATGCAGAGTTACAATAACTAACTATCTGCCTTTTTTTCCAGAAGTACCTTGAACTTTAACATGACGTTAACGTGTCCACTTGTGTATTTAAGCAAGTGTACTGTAGTTAAAACCACACTTTTTTTGTTTGTTTTATAAATCATGTATTCTTAAAAAAAGCACACTTCTGTAGGGTGAGAGAGGAGTGAAGCTGCTCTCTCAGAGGGGTTGGACGGTGGTCAGGTGTAATATTTTGTTTTTTAAATCACTAATTTAGAATTTTTGGAAACCAGATTTTTCTAATTTATGGGAACCAAATAAACATGTTGTGTCTTGTAGTATTTATAGAATGCAGAAACAGAACACTTGATGAATTTTGAGGGAACCACAAATCTTCCTCCACTTCCATGAAATCAGTAACAATTACCTTCTTGCTGAACCTTTTGATAAAAGTTTCTATTTAGCAATTTGTAGCTACTTTTGAAAAAGGCTGCTTCTCCTGGCCCAGCTGTGTTCATGCTCTCAGCCTCAGCACTCATGCACAGGAGCCTGGGAAGGCTAAGGCAGCCAGGTGGGAGGTGACATTCCTGCTGCCACGGGTTTGGAGGGTGGCACTTGGGACAGGGTGTCTCATGCAAGTCCACCAGTAAAAAGCTGGTTTAAAATGATTTCAGGCAGACTTGCTGCAGTGGTGGCAACCAGTCATCACATGGATCTGTTACCAACCTAGGATGAAAATTAGAGTAAGGAAGAATGTCTTATTACCTAAAGGGCCAATTTTTATCACTTTTCTTCCATGCCTTTTCCTCTTTTGTTGTGGGTTTTCTTTTTTTCACTTTTGTTACAATTTCCCTTTTATAATGATGAAGTAATGAACAGTAGGAGGTCTCTAATATGTAAACTGTAAGTTTTAAAATATTTCTTCTCTAGAAAAGTCACACCCAGAAAAGTAATTTTAATACTTAATGTATGCAGTTCAGATCATTTTCTATGTCAGAGCAAAGGGTGATGTCTTTTTCCCTTTGCAGCAGCCTAACTTCTTCAAACCATTTAATGATGGAGGATCACAAACATGGCTTAGCTATTTTAAGCAGATCAGAAACTATTCCAGTAGTGTCAATAACAGAGACTTTTAAGCCAGAATGTTGTTTAAAAACATTCTGTTACTATGATTTTTCCAAATTTGTGTATTTACATTTATTTATTGACCTTGAAAAATAAATATGTCAAGCTAAGTGTTTGTTATTATTTTCAGTGATAGCATTGCCACTTTCAACTCCTTTTGGAACAAATCTAGCTGTTGTGGCTATGGAATATCTCTCTTTGCCTAAGATACTTGCTCATATTAGAAGAATTCATGTAATAGTTCCATGTTCAGACAGATGTGCCTGAAACCCAATATACTGCAGTTACAGGAATTACTGTCACTTGGTCACAGAGGAAGAAGAGTTCAATGCAATGCCCCTGCTGAAGTTGGGACTCCCAGAGACTCTCTCTTTCTGTGAAGGAGTGAAGGGTTTCAGGGTGTTTGAGATGGCAGGCATGCTATGGAAACAGCCTTCTGTTAATAGCCTTTTCTCTTTACAGGTCTTGAAACTTTGGAGAAAAGGTAAAGAATTCCTGAAATCTAGGGCATTGCTCTGCACAAGTTGAACGTGTTAGTAGCAAGACTTAGAAGCAGATGAGCTTCCTAATAATCCAAAATTAAATACATGTGGAAGTTTCATTTATGCCCTGCTGGGACCAACCAGTTGGTATCTATGACAGTATCTGAGGATCAACAAAACTGAACAGAATTGCTTTTACCTGTCCAACAGTGAGCTTGGAAAACAAATATTGCACAATAGAGTCATGGAGTACCAGAAGGACAGTATCTACTTCTGTTTACTTCATTTGCCTTTTTTTTCAAGCTCATGTTCTGGCAAAAGGGTACAGATTTATACCTTAAATCTGTTTATACACTTTAGCATGCACCTGCTCCAAATACCTACATAATATATATGAAAGTGTCCAGAAAAGTAGACTAGGACTTGTTTTCCACTAGGTAACAGCTAGCACAGAAAACAGTATCATAGACTTTTTGTTGTTGCATTTATAGTTGTGACATATAAAAAGCTACATACAAGTATTCTTAAAATTAGCAAAAAACCCGAGCACTGCCGTAGAGATAAATGTTTTTATAAGGCACTTTGTAAACGCTCAAATGCACCACTTCCCATGTGACCCCCCCTGGACTCTGCAACCCAGCAAAGCAGATCCAAAGCAAGATTGTAACAGCAGAGGATGAAACTTCCCTGAAACCTCCCTTGAACACAATGCCACCTGTATTCTGTAGCTGTCCCTGCAGGTAACAGAGCAGGTCTGTGTTCAGGGGGCTCTGCAGGGCTCTGGCTCTGCTGTGAGCACGGCCTTGCCAACCCCTCTCTGCCTCATCTATTTCATGTTACTGTCGTGTTTCTTCATACTTGTATACACAGAAGATTTCCCAGGATGTAATAAAAGGCAATCTGAGCTCTTGAAATGGAATTTTGTTGTGCACTCGGCAGGAAATACTCGAGTAAAAGGTGAAGCTGATGTACTTTTAACTGAACCTTTCTTCTTTCCTTTCCAAAGTTAGCCCATTGCTGGGATCAGCTCTTGGCATTAGGATACTTATTAGAGAATTGTGCATCCTTAAATACAACAGACTGAATTAGGAGCTTCTTCATTTTATGTAAAAGTAGACGTTTTAAAGGTTCTAACCTTGAACAGCAGGTGACTCAGGAAATGCACATTAATAGGTGCAGTATCCTCATTAGAAAGCATATTAGAGACAAGCAAAAATAACAAGCTGGAGTTTGGCTGCAATACAGTGTTCACATTTCTTCCATCTGTTCTGTGATGAACAAGAAATACACTGCAAAATGTTCCTTTAGTCCAGTGACAGCAAATGCCACGTGCAAGGACCGACAATGGCACCTCATGTTGGGATGGGTGCAGGTCCTTTTGTTACTAAGCACAACCAGCACTAGACTGTTAGTGCCGAGGGGGGCACTGAGGAGGGACACTTTGTCACACAGGATCTCTCACCCAGAGCTCTGTCTGGTGTTCAGTGTCCACAGCTTCTTGTTATAATTGTTGAGTAGAAAAGCAGTGGACTGAAGCTCAGCTGTCACCCGCTTTGATGGGGAAGAAGGGCCACAGGGAAATGAGGAGGAGGAAGGGGAGGCTGGAACATAAAAATCACTTTGCTACCTCTTGAGATTGTTTAGGGATTTGTCCTTAATTTTGCTGTTATTTTGGACACAAATAGCTGTGGCACAGCTTGCAGGGGCCAGATTTTCTCACCTAGGTAATGCCCAGCATGCTCATTTCCGAGTGGGTTGGCACTGTGTGCATTGCCCTTCACTCTTATCATACTTCAAAGTCAAGATGAGCTGTTCTGACCCTCTGATAACATTTTTATTAAATGCCAGTTGCCTGCTGTCCAGTTCTGGTGTCAGCTCCTCTCACTCTGAGCTCTCTTTACCAGAGTCGGCTCTAGAAAACTTGTTTGAACCTGCCTTCATCATTCCCTCTCTGGTTTCTGGGATTACTTGTGTGCATGGAGAAGCTTCATGTGCTGAAATGGGCAACTCCTTGTTTTTCAGGGTTAAAACCTTTAACAACTCTCTAGTTAATTATCTTTAGAAAGTCAGAATCCTGTGTTTGCCTCTACTGGGCAGCATACAGAAATCTCCAACCTAGTGCCAGTTTGGGGAATCTGTAGGGAAGGACTGAGATGAAGTTTCAGCACTCCAAGTAACTCAGAGGTTTGCCAGCTTGGTGTGAACAGCATCCTTACACAGAATGTCTTGGAGCAAGCTGCTGCAAACACGGGCAGCTGCTGCTCTCAGTGTCACTCTGATCACTGAAGTGCTCCCACCACAGCCCACAGGTGCTTTCAGGGGCTGCTGGTGTCTCTGCAGTGAGTGGGGCCAAAAGGGAAGGAAATGGCATTGTTGGAAATGGTCAAACACTACGCCAAATGTACATTATCTCGGGGGTGTGCAGGGACAAACTCAGCCAAGTTTTGTTACTGTTTTATAATCACTCTGTTGAACTGTCCTTTAGTGCTGACCCAATTTCAATTTTAGGGCCCATCCAGATCAAGTGAAACAAACGCAGGGAGTGACCCACCAGTGTCTCATGAGCCCAGGCCTTCAGCTCAGACAAACTGAGGTTCTCCATCACAGAGCTGGGTGAGAAATAACCTGCTGTTTATTCTGTCTCCAAGTTCATGTCCTCTTTTCTTGTCGATGCCATTAGTAAAACTTGCACAGGCTTTTGGAGTTAAAACTTCAGCTGTAGCTTTTCAAAGTTAAGATTATGCCAAGCAGTTTTGAAAATTTTACCTTAGTTTAGCGTTTTTTGGTATTTTTCTAAGTGTGTTTCCAAAAAAGCTGGGATAACTGGTATTTTTGTCAGGAACTTTGTGTTGGTAGGTGCCAAGGAAAGGGTCAGAACTGCAATTAGAGGACACAGCAGTGTGTCAGTAAACTCAAATCAGCTGAGTAATGGGCACACCCATGGGTTTGGTCAGCTCTTGTTTTGGGGAACTCCAAAATAACAATACAATTTTCCCTCTAGTGTTTTGGTGCCAGGGCATCAATGGGTCTCCTCATTTTAGGGCTTTTGTTATTGCAGATTAACCAGAGCCAGAAGGAGCTGGTTTATATTCATTACTGTTTGGTTTGCAGTTGAGTTTTAGTGAAACCCCTCACAGGAAAGGTTGAAAACTCTGTGAGGTGAGTAAGTAACAATATGGGAGGTTTGGCCAATTGCAGCCCTGGCATCTGAGTTGTCTTTACTGTAGGAAAAAATATTGCTGTGGAAATAAAAGCCTTTTGTTTGGAGACGACTATCAGGTGGTGCCTTCAAGACACTGCAGATAGATCAGTGAATCAATGAGCCTCTGCTTGTGGATTTTTAAACTACTTATAATTCAGCTTTTGCATTTTTTATCATGAATAGTTGCAATAATTACACGTTTGCACCCCACATGCTCAGGTTGCAGCAGTGTTTGTGTTTCTGGATTCCTTCCATGCTTTCTCTTAGGGGCTGGCAAGCAAAAATAACTTTGGACAGCCCAATAAAGGAGTGGCCATAAGTACAACGATTTCAAGAGACAAATCCAGTGTAGCAAGGATCTCTTTACCTGTGTTAACAGCACTAAAGACTGCAGGAGTTACATCATGTTAAAAAGTGAGCTGGTCAGGGAATTAAAGTGCAGACATTCATGAAATAAGCAGGAGTCTGGTTTGGATAGTTGTATCTGTTAAAAAAACCCAAACCAAGCCCCCAAGCAGTTACCCCGGGTTGTCAGTGTTTCCTCCCTGTGTTTTTGCAGTGTATCATCACTGCTTGCAGGTCAAGCCTCACAGATCTGATAGTGGTACTGAGGACAGTCCTATCCCACAGCAATATGCTCTAAATCTGTTACTGCTTGCTCAGTATTAGTTCTTACACAAAACATCACACAGTGTTAATACCTTACAGTACTTTATCAGGCAGTGAGAAATACTTGGCAGTTTCCCCACAATAACCCAAGAGAGCTTTAAATGTTCAGTGGCAGTTCTGGTTTATCTTTCACATTACAGCTTTCAACAAAGGAGGTTCTTAACGAAATTTTCCTCAATAATTTTTGATTATCCTTTGCTTTGACAGATACATAGCTATTATTTGTACAACTTCTGATAATCACCTCTTCCACATGTATGTAAACTTTATAAACTACTGCCGGAACACAAAAATGAATCCTACAGAAGCTGCCCCAAGTTCTCCAGTGTGAAATCAAAGATTTGTTGTCTTTAACTGTCTTGCCTGGGTCTTTTTACAATGACATGTTTAAAAACAACTTCACACATGCAAAACCCCAATGTATTTTAGGAAAGTTCCAAAAGACTTCCAGATTGGTAATGTCTTCAGGATGCCACCAGAACTGTGCACTTCCTGTGTTAAAGCAGCAGTTCAGCTGTGAGCCTGTTAGTCACCCACTGTTTACCTGATCTCTAAACCCAGTTTTGAGAGGAAATGCAAAATAAAGGTCATGCAAGTTACTGTGGATTTACCAAGAGAGGGAAGAAGCCACATTTTCAAAGATGGTATTTTAGAGCTGCATGACACCATTAAATCTGGTCATGCAGTACCATTTGTACCAATGTATGTGGTTGAAATCCTTTTCATTATGTTACACCGTTACCCAGCACTGTAATGGCATCAAGTTCAACTACTGAATGTTTTGCATTTTAAAAGCCTTAATTGTTTATATTGTATTAATGTGTTTTTAAAGACTATAAGGAAACAGCATTTTCCTTGTAAATTGTTAAAATAATTTTGAACACAATTTTCAGAGAAATCCAGTTCTGTATCTTAATACCCCTTTTTGTTTGTTGAATTCTGTTACCTTTTAGAAAGTGTCTCTTGTTGTCAGCCTCTCTATAGTTCAAGGTCTTTACCCAACTGAGATTTATTTTGGTTAACAGTCTCCTGAAACTCATTGTATGTAAATAAATTTAAGTGAGCAAACTTAAATAAATATTTCATTTAGATATTTCTTTCCTAATAATAAAGGTTGGATGATATGCTAAAAACCCACCAAACAACCCAACAAAATCTCACCCTCGAAAAGGACAAACTTCTAATGCTCTTAACTATTTTTATAAATTCACAGTATTTGGCAATTTATTTTCAAACCTTTTCTTCCTCATCATCCTCCTGTTTTAATATTTTAAGAGAAATATGTACATCTGCAGTCACATTTTCCATTTAATTAAGCTTTAACTGCTGGGATTCACATCTAGACCTGCAGTGTGAGAAAAATGAAATCACATCTCAAGTTGTATTTTTGTCCCTCTCTAGTCTTTTAAGATTATAAACTTCCATATTTCCCCTTTGATCCATTAGCCACTCGACCCTCATCCTGCAGCAAGCCCTTGTTTTGCATGTGCTGCCACAGCTGATGGAGCACAGACTGCAGCCAAATGTGTGACCTTTTTAACTGCACTGGGAACTTGGACTTGCTCTTGGAAACCCCTGCAACAAAACTCAGTAAACTGAGCTTCTTACATTTTTCTTGTAAGCACTGAACAGACACAATGTGTTAAACACATCAGGGTAAGTGATGCCCTTGCGGGGACAGTGCATTTATTTTGTTTAAGCCCAAGTAATGGCCAGATGTGAGTATTCACATAGGATTAATTACAGACAGTGCTGTTATATCCTGTTTTCTCTCTCCTCCCCTCTTTCCTGAAAGGCTACTCACTCAGAACCCATTCAGTTTAACTCACTTTCTGCTCCTGAATTCCTCTGCAGGTCCTTCACAGCAGCTGACTGGGTGAGAGGGGCAAAGGTACATGTGCAGCATCAGCATCTTCTTAGGCCTCATGCCTTAAAATATGGCACTTAAATCCTTCTTTAAAAGGCAATCTGGACCAGTGAACACTTCCAGCTCTTACTCAAGGACTACTTATGCTGTGTTAGCAAAGGCCCCTGCTCATCTGGGTAACTGTCCACAGCCAGCTCTGCCAAAGTGGGTTAGCTTTGGAACTGTCCCCTCACACTGCCTGCATGATCAGGGACTCTCTGCCTCTCTCCCTGACCTTTCTCATTGGGCCTGGGCCAGAAAAGTTTAACCTGGGCCACTCCAGGCTGATGCAAAGCAAAAGGCTTAACAAGATGCATCCCTTTGCTCGAGGCCACACCAGTGAGCAGCTGTCCCTGAACAGGACTGCATCTATGGGATTCCAAAGTTTGGAGTAGTCTGGTGTAAAAAAGTTGTGTCAAAATTCCAGGAGACCTTTGCTAAATACAAACAGCAAACTAAAGTTATTTCTTTAGGCCTCCTGTGAATGTCCCACTATTTTTGGTATTAATCTCTCTTCTGTGAACAAATGGGCTTTTACGTTTTCAACTCAGTGCAGGAGACAGAGAAGTTTTAGACAGAAACTAAGGGCACCCATGTGTTGATCTGCTGTACCAACACATCTGTTTAAGTCTGCCTTCCTTCCCAGAGACTGTTTCAAAGACTTACTAGAAGCTATACAGAATATGAAGGTTTATTTCAAAAGAATACATTTGCAAGAATACACATAAATGCACTCAATGTAACAGTACCTTCTGCAAAAATAGGTTACATAATACCCAGTAATGAAAGAACAATCTTATTTCTCTACAAATTAGAAAGCAGAGATAATAGCCTGGACAACCTTCAAAATGGAGGTTATAGTTGTGTATGTTGTGAGGAGTAGCTAACTTTAAAGCATGACACCACAGAGCTAATGTTGGCAAATCAAACAACTAGCACATAGCTGCAAACTATTCTTTTTTACAGGATTAACAAATATTTTGGTTCCATTTTCTTTTTACACAGCTCTAGTGCCTCAGGGAAAATGCTTATCAAAGATACACAAAAACTATCCAAAATTACAACGTAACTATTAAAATGCCTCCAAAATTGAGAGGAAAATAATCATGTTAAATTAAAAAAATTTAACCAGGACTTCCAGACAAGATTTCCTGTTTTTAATCAGAGAAAGTTTACAAGAGATTTCAATAAGTTATCTTGAAACCAAGCAGCTGCAGATCTTAGAATCTTCGTGGAGGTCCACCTTTAAATGGCTTAAATCCTGAGCCACTTCCCCTCTGCATGGAATTGCCTGTGATCTGTACAACTCTATTAATTGGTGAAGAGTTACTGGAAACAAAGGGTTTAAAAAAGTGTTAAGTTATGGTAAGTATCTAAACTCTTACTGTACAAGTAGTAATGTTCTTATATCACTCAATTGTTAGACTGTAAGTCTCCCAAGAGACTTGGCAAGAAGCTCCTCAGTCCCATGCTGGGGACAATGCTGCCCCCAGCAATGCAGGAGGGGAGCCCTGTGCTGGCAGGGGAGGTGGGTCTGTGTGTTGTGCAGCAGCCACAGCTGCTGGCACTGGCACTGCTGCACTGCCTAAGGGGAGTGAAGCTGGGAGAGCTCAACAGGGAACTGAGAGGGAGGAGGAGTTTCTGTACCTTGTGTGTGGAGACATCATGCCCCCTCCTCCACGGCCATCTCCCATTCTCCTCGTGTCGTGATACCCACTGCCCTGAGAGCTGGGCCCGTGCCACTCTTTCCTTGGTCCAGTTTCACGACTGTGGCGTTCCACAACGTGTCTGTCCTCGTTGTAGTGCTGCTGACAAAGGCACAGCCATTCTCAGCATGAAAGGGGCATTTTATCTACAGCAAACAAGCTTTTAGAAAGCTAATCCTACAGCTTACAGTGCAGCACCTTTTAAGTTCTTTTCAGTCCACAGACAGCTAACACATGTTTACGCCATTCCTATCAAAAGTAATTCTACAAAACAAACTCAGTTGCGTGTGGGTATGCAGGGAGGGAAGTTCCATGAACTCATACTTTACTCCCAATTCTGCCCTGGTCTCAGTCTCGCTGACACAGAACTAAAGACAGAGCAACACTAACACTTTTTAAATGCTTCAGGACCTACTAACAGGAGCAATTTGGTCTGCAGTCTTTAAAGACAAGTCATGCAGAAGGTTCTTCTCTCAGCAGCATGTTACATGTTACAATGACAAACTGCACTGGAGGGAAGTGGCAAGTAGTCTAAGGTTAATGTCCTGAAAACAGGATGACAATCTTGAAAGCTTGATTATCAACTCACTCAGGTATTGTTCCAATCTACCATAAAGTTGCTACACATAAAAAGAATTGGGAAAGAAATTTCTGCAACTTCTCAGGTTCTTAAAAAACCCAATGAGAAAGTTTTCTCTGTTAGAGGTTCAAAGCTGAAAACTACCCAAACAGTTGCTCGTCATTTTTATGATGCCATATGGTCATTTTGGCAGCATGACTTTGTGTTTTCCAGCCTCTCACTCACGCACACAGACACAAAGATGACTCACTTGTCCTCCACCTCGCTCTGCCATGACGCCCCGCTCTCCTTCCCTGCCTCCGTAGCCGGAGGCGCTGCTGCGGCTCCCGGGGGGTGCCCCTCGCACGTGGCCCGACACCTCCCTGCCCGACCGGTCCGGCCTGTCACCTCTGTAAAAATTGCTTTCATCAAAATTTAGGTTTCAGTATGATTGAGTTGGTACCAAACCATAGCACATGCAGACAGCAAAGACTCCTTTGGGTTTCAGGTTCCCAGCAACTCGCAGCTGACTTCAAAAATGCTCTTTTTGATCTGTGTGGTTCTGGAACTAGTTAAAGCTCACCTGCTCCTTGCTCACATCTGTATTCTGCACAAAAGCCTCCTTACTCTGTTACTACATACAGTTAGGAACAGCTGGGAGTCAGCATCCAGTTCACAGATGAGATTTAGTGTTTAACAGCCTACACTCCATTTTTTCCAATGCTTTTGGAAAGTGACTTTGCCACTTTAGGGGGAGGGCAGTCTATTCTTTGCACAGCAATTCTTGAGAAATTGCTACTCTGGATAAATCAGTACTTTCACTAGGTAGCCAGCAAACTTACCTGCCATCCCGTTTGTCTGTGCTTATGCTCCCCTCGCTCTTCCAGTTTGTTTGCCTAGGTGGATTGGAACCAGTCTCTCTGGGATGCCGACCGTGTGGTATTTCTGGTCTGTCGTGAATTATCACTGTTCTTCTTTCATCTCTGTCTCCCCGCACTTCCCGCCTGTCCGTGTCCCGCAGTTCGCTTCTTGGCTGGGGTGGTTCGTTCCTCCTGGACTCACTGAAGCTCTTGGGATACCTCTCAAACCCTGGCTCTTCTCTTCGTGCTGTCGGGCGAGTCTTCTTTGCCTCACCCTGATTTACAAAACGATCTCGCCTAGGTTGTTAAAGCAGGGAAAAGTCATTTGCTTGTCTCCCATCTTCACACTTCTCTGCACATGCATGAGCCTATAAAATATCACCCACACCCACCTTTATATTACATGTTTATTACTATATATGTGGTACATATCTCAAAGATCCTTCTCACTCCAAACTGTATTTATTTCTGCAATTGTAATTCGAACTTGAGTTCTAACAGTTTAATGTTTCTTTGTGCATTTGTTTGTTCCCAATCTGGTCAGTGTAATTCAAGCAGTTACAGGGCCTCCTTTTTGCCTAGTATGAAACAGAGGGAACGCTGGATTTCTTGAGTCAGCCAGGAAATGTAATTCTAGTTCACTGCAGCACAAAAGTAGAAGTCCAGAAGCTACAATTATGTGGTCTTAGCTTTTTAAGTGGTTATTGGAAATGTTTAGTGGAACTATGAGGTTGGACCCAAACCCAGCATTTACTGCACAGTTGCATGGATTCTGATGAATGCTCTCACCTCTCCTTAAATCAGCTGCTTTTAGCCTTGCTTCTTAAAAGGGTGATTTACCAAGTACAACACATCTAATCCACTGGAACCTACTTATGACTAGATGTGAAAGAGGAATAACTACCAAAATTCTTTCCAAATGCCTCACAGAAAAGGCCACCAGGCTGCTAATTTAAAAGTCCTTAGAGAGAAGCAGATTAGATTCCATGATACAAATGGTCAGTCCTGAAGACACAAGAAATGTCAGGACACTATTGCAATTGTATTGCTTTAGAACTGTATAAAAAGCCCTTGGAAACATTTTCAATTTTGAACAGTTCAGAGTGAAACCCACAGGGATGCTGGCAGGCAAATACCTGCCCTATTATCTAAACCCACCTATCAAAAGAAGATGAGGGAACAGAAGAACCTTCTGGATATCGTCCTCGTTCTCTGTGATCAAAATCATTAAACCTGTTCTGCTGGCGACTGTAATCTGAGCCATGGCCAAAACGTGCATCTGTATCAAGTGCCATCTTCTTACTCTCATTCCAGTATGGATCATCTCTCCTTCACCCAAAACAAAGGAACACTCATCAGTTACACATAGCCAAATCAAGGCCTAACATGCAGAAAATTGAGAGGCAGTTGTGTGTTTTAAAAGATGCTCATCTGACCTTTGGAAAGCTGCTAACAAAGGTCTACTCTTTAAAAAGTAAAATCATTTAAGAAAACCCCCAAAACTAACCACCCCTCTGTTTCAAGTGCAAGTTGAAGAGACAAAATCCCAACAGAACATGTAATAAAATCTAAGGAATGGCATATCATGTTGAGAAATTTGAAAACAAAAGAAAGCAAACAAAACCATTACAGATCACAGTAGCAGAATTTTTCCTTGAAAAGTCTTCTAGGAAAAAAAGTGCCCTGTAGGAAAAAAGCAAACCAAGCACCAAACAAACCCACACCCACAGGTCTGAACAGCTTTCCCAGGAAAGAAGAGTGTAGGAGACATCACAGCCTTGGTTCCAAGAAATATTTGGGTACAGAGTCGCTACTCTCAGAACGTGACACTAAGAGTATAATCAGCAGCCTTGAAAAATAAAGCTGTTTTTATTCCTCTGGTGAAGGAATGCTCGTGTTCTGCTACTGTATCTACTATGATAACTTACATTTACTTTCCATATGGCAATTTTATGGCTAAGGTCTCAGTCCCATTCTTATAATCACATGAAGATCAAAGCCAGTTCACTTCATGTGGCTCAAACAATAAATGATAGTAAAAATTAAAAGCCTGGCTTCCTGAACCATCTATTGAGCAGAAATATGAATTCTTAACACAGCAGAAGCTTCAACCTTTAAGGCTGAACAGCTTTTCTCAGCAAATGCTTTTTTTTATACAATAAGAACTAAGTCATGGGATGTTCCTCCAGTTTCACAACTCCCTCCTAGGGATAAGGCGTGTTTCATGTCTGGCACAAACTGATGGCAAAACCACACAAATACCGGAAATCCAGTTTTTCGGTGATGACTTGTGTCAGACTTGAAAATGCATTTGTGCCTGACACAAGGCTGGCAGCTGTTTGTTTTTACTAAGCTCTGCAGAACAGTTTGAGAACTACCTGTGATCTACATCCCGTGGCCGTTTCAAAGAATTCCTCTTCTCCTGCTCGTAGCGGAGCTGCTGCTGCTGCCGCCGCAGCTCCTCCCTCTCCCGAGCAATTCGCTCCGCTTCTTTTCGGCGTTCCTGCCAGGGAAGGAGCAACAAACACAACAGCTCTTTATCAGAGGCACCTACAGAACAGCTAGCAGGGATACAGAGTTAACCCTCGACAGATTGCTGCCCAAGGCTATCTGATATAATTCATCCTTGGGTAGCATTTAAGATTGTAGAGCACAGGGAATGCTTCTCTAAAAAAGCAGACAGCAGATCTGGAGATGTTACTGGCTGTTAGGGAGAAATACCTCCAGGTCATTTCTTGTATTACTACTGTATTTATTGCCCAGAAACACACTTCTGGAAGTTTGCAGTGACATTCTCCAGGAAAAATTCAGTAAAACTATGGAAGACTAGCATAGGCAATATGACCTATTGCAGTTTGAGAGACTGACACATACTTGCTACTGCAGTGGCTGTATTTGCCATCAGATTACTCACAGGCAAACAAGCTAAAGGTTACTGTGTTGTGCAGTGTGGATTACGTCATGTTTGGCTGGTTCTTTTCTGAAGCAGAAAGGGCTGGGTGGAAGAGTGAAGAGGAAGATTCACGGCGAGTGCCAAGTGGGCAGCATTCCAACAGGGCATCCACAACAGGGCCATGCCCACCTGCTCAATGCGAACGCGCTCCCGCTCCAGGCGCTCCCGCTCCATCCGCTCCCGCTCCAGTTTCTGCCGCTCGATCTCCAGGCGCTCCCTCTCCCTCTGCAAGCACTCCTCTCGCTCGTGCATGATCCGGATCCGCTCCCGCTCCCGCCGCTCTCGCTCCGCGATTTCTCTTCGCCTACAGAAAAAAGGGAGAGAGAAGAAATTAATGGGAAGAATTTTGTCATCCAAAACAATATCACCTTAGGCAGAGACACTAAAAAACTATTTCAGAATAAGCTCCTCACACAAGTCCTTGCACCAGAAGTCTATTCCTTTTAGCCCCAAGTAGCCAAACTGGTTTTAGCTTATCTACAGAGCCATTAGCAGACAACAGATAGGAGAAGTTATTTCAAGAATCATCATTCTTGATGTATTTTATGCTGAATCTGGATTTCTCACTTGTCATTTGGCACACAGTAGCAACTTAGCAAAGAATAATGATTTGGATCTAAAATCTTGCCCTCTTCAAGCTAACAAAAAATGTACTTGTTTTCTGTCCAAAAAATAAGAGCCAAACATGACCACTCTGACTTACACATGTTAGCAGACTCATGAACAGCTTTATTTTGCTTTTTTCTTCCTACCTCCTGTAGTACAGCTTAGAAGAAGCACAAAAGGCATTTTCTCCTTTAAGCTTTATGCTTGCTGAGATTGCTTTGTTTAGCAATTGTTTCCCCTTGTTTAAGGGAATCCAGCTAACAACACAACTCATTTAACTGTCCTTTGCCAGCTTTTGGCCATATGAAAACTGCAGAACAGAACAATATAGCCATTTGTCCCTTCTATTTAAGACTGTATTATGCTTGATTTGTCATTCAGATATACCACATTCTCTGGTTAAAAACAAACAAATCCCAAACACTGGTTTTAGCCCCAGCTCCTAGCCAGCTTCTCACCTTCTCAAAAACAAACTGGCATGTAGTAACACTTATGAGATACACCCCCCATAACAAACTCTAAGCTATGTGTCTACATATACAGCTATTAGAAGATTAAAGAAAAATTTTGGAGTGTGTTAATTCCCATAAAGATACTGTTAGGTAGAGTCCCAGACTTTAACATCTGAGTAGAAGGCTTGACAGAATGCATTCTGATTATATTTCTAAGTACAGTATCTGATCAATTAATGTATAAAATAGCCTTTAGCAAAAAGTTGAATTACTACCTTCGGAGTTCAACAGCTCGTCGTATCCTTTCCAATCGAACCATGTGTTCTCGCAATCTCTGTTCCTTCATCTTTTCAAAAGGCAAGATATCCTTTCTACCCCTGTATTCCCTGAATTTCACTTTATCTTGGATAATACGCTCTTTGTTCCTCAATATCTGTGGCTATAGATAGAGATTACAATGGTTATTTCAGAAGTCTCATTCATTTAGGGAGATTTCTGGATGCTATGTTCAAGTTATCATTAATGACTTAGCTATCCCAAAGCATACAAAGCTTCTAACTATGCTTAACAGTTTGTTGTAGTTTATTGACTCTTCAGTGAAAATAACAACTGCAAGGTAGTATCAATTCAGGTAAGGATTGCATCAAATCTGTAGATACTTACTTTATCAAACCTTCCCCTTCTAACTGTCCTAGTGTGGCCTTGGTCTCCTTTTGCTTGGTCTAAAACTACAACTTGACCTGGGCTTTTACTACCTAGTGAAGGGGGGAGAAAAAAAACAAAAAACAAAAGAGCAAAGGTTTAAAACACACACACATCATTATTTGTCTATTACAAGTTTTCCTTAGTGAAATTTCTAAATCTCTAAATTGAACTGCTACTGGTAGGAGAGGCATACCAGCACATCTAAGTAAGTAAGTATTAGTATAAAATATAAAAGTAACACACGTGTTACTGGAGTCTAAAAAAGAACAGGTGTTTAATTGTCTGGTTTCCAGTAAAAGGAAGAACATGCCCCCAACAGACAAGTCAAACACAGATTCAAGAGGAAGAAACATGGCTAGATGGCATACTTATTCTTTTCTTTTCTTCAGTTTTTTTAGTGGATTCTTGATTAGGGCCACTTGTTCCATTATCACTCTTCTCATCTTTACCTTCTGTTTTCTTGGCTTCTTTACTTTCTTTTTTTTCAGATTTCTCTGATTTCTTTTCTTCTTTTTTGGTTGAGGGAGTTCTTATTAGGAAAAAGAACACACAAATCCAATGAGGAAAATTCACCTCGGAGGATTTTCACAACTTCCAAAGACACGTGAAATTTCTTACTTGCTGGCTTTATCGCTTGATGTGGTCTTCTTATCTCCCGTGCTCCTACCCGAGCTAGACTTCTCATCGCTTTCCTTCTTCAGCTCCTTTTTGGAGGGGTCACCTTTCACCTATAGATTTTTTTCCAAAACCAAACAGGTTAATAAAGATTCTTGTAAAAGATGGTCTATTTTGGGCAAAGTCTTCATGTGAATAAACCTACTTTCTCCACAGAGATCTGCTGTCCATGCAGCTCTGTTCGATGCAGGTGTGCAATACATCTGGCCACTTCTGTGCTAGAAGACATTGTTACTATGCCGTAGCATTTTGCCCCTGGGCTTCGTGCATTTGTAACCACCTTTGCACCAAGTACCTAAATAAACAGGTAAAATTTAGCTACTGAGGGAGACATTTCTAGTAGGGAAATGGTATTCCGATAATATTTTTACCCTAATATATAAAAAGCTAAAACAAATTCACTTCAGCAGTAACATAACCCCCCACCCTGATAGAAGTGCTGACACCCCAAGTTTTCAGAAGCATTCAATTCCACAGGAAGCTGCAGATTTAGGAGCTTTACCCCAGCTTTCATATCAAGGCATATTAACGCTTGCATCCTGTTCTGACCAGTCATCACCTCATGCCCTCATTATCCGAATGCTTCTTTTCACAGTTACTGTCAAAATTCATTCACAGAATCACCACTGACATGAATTTGATGGTTCATCTCTGACAGGTGAACCCCCACAAAAAACTCAGCAGCTGCCAATTAATGGCAGGAAGGTGTAAGCAGTATTTTGTAGTAACTTAATAAGGGAGCCAGTTCTTCAAGGTCATCTAGCAAACGTGTCAATTAAGAAAGTTTAGCATTCAGCTCTGACATGTGGTTCTTGAGAAGGTATTAAGCTTTGTGTTCCTGCTCCTTGCTGGAATTTCTATATCTACTAGTACTGGTCTTCTTGACATAGCCATGCTCTAATGCAACACTTTTATCATTCCAGCAGCCTGCAATGGTACAGTCATGTAGACATGAAATGTTTCCCAATTAATTTAAAACTGGGAAGCTGAGTAAATACAGGAACCAACCACCTTTAAGCAAAAGCAGCCAAAGAATTGGAAGTTTCAACAAAGTATACTCTCAGGTTTCCACACTTGTGGATGCATTAAATAAAACCACCTACTAAATTTCCTGGAAAAGTCAGATATGCAATAATCAATACACACACTTGACATTCATAGTGCTCAGGTTCTGACTAGCTCCCAAGATGCAATAATGCCTTAACAGCACAGGCTTACATCAACACTGAATTCCCATAGTCACCAGCAACTCCTTTTGGAAAATGAGAACTTAAAAAAAGCCTGGTTTTAGAAGACTGCTTAGCTTATAGGGATTCTGCATTTTCTGTGGAATTTGCATGTTAAATTAACCAAAATCAGAAAAAAGACTTAGTTTAGGCAGCCTGTAAAACCAAAAATTCATTAAAAGAGTCCCTACAGGATCAGCCATTACCTGTCACATCTTTTTACCTCTTTTTCCAATTCATAAACCCTCAGCACACATTTTAAGAACAGTCTCCCAAAGCAAATGGTTCTATAGAGACTGTTTATGTTCTAAGTTCATCAGTTAGCACATTATCTTGCACTCACAGTTAAATACAGTTGCTACAAAGGACCATAGTCATCATTATTTAAAAAGCCAGTCCTGACCAGAATACTCAAATATTTGTGAAATTTTTTTTGCACTTATTTACCTCAACAGAAAGAAAAATTTCGTCTAAAATGAACAGAGTTCTTCCTATGTGCAGGCACTCTTACTGCTCCAAGAAGTGTGGGAGTTTAGATGGCACTGGTCAGACATTTCATCTCAAGCTCTTATTTAACACAAATATTACTCTGTTTTTGTAACTGAATAGAGGAGGAGGAAGAAACACACACAACACACATGGTATCACACCCCATGAAATACCTTTCCGTATTTGCCAAAGAGATTTTTCAAGTCAGCAGCTTTTGTGTTGGAAGACAGTCCACTAACCCAGAGGTTTCTAGTTGAACTTCCACTGCTACCACTAACACTGCTTGCGCTTCCTGAAACAAGTTTTACAAAACAGCCAAAACATTAAGGAGACAAAGGTACCGAGTATTTAACTAAACTGTAGCTGAAAAGAGAAACTTGGCCTGTTACCTCTAAGAAACTGTTTATCTGGTTACCTTTCTTGAAAAGACTTCTATAGAAAAAAAAATATATGCCATAAGATTTCATTCATTTAACCATGTCTTGAGCCAACAGCTTGGCTAACTTGTACCCGAATGGCAGAGCTAGAAAAATAATACAATTCTTTGTAAAGGCATGCTTTACTCCTCATTTCGGTATGTACATATACTTTCAACATCTGGTTCTTATCAATAAATTCCATCCAAGAAAATGGGGTTTTTGTACCCAACATTTGTTCTTCATCAGGATGTCTGTAGGCTGCTCACCTGACCAGAGACAGCAGAAAGGCAGACGGAGAAGACCTAGATAATCCCAGCCTCTGGAATCGTGTGGTCAGTTTCCACAACTTCCTTGAAGTATCTGACCTCCACCCAGAGCAGCTTTTAAAATACTACTGGTTGTGGAACAGGATACAACCCGCCAAAATGATTTCCCACATACTAAAGAAAATACTAAATAAAAGCTGGAAAACATTATGTGCCCCATATATTAGCCCTTTTTACAACACAGCACTAAAACCTCAAGAGATTCATGTAATCTTATTCCCAGCATCTCTTGCTCTTGTATTATTTAGTTCATCTTGTTTGCTGCTAAATGCATAAGCAGCTTTTGAGCATGCTAACATGTAGTCAGTCATACTGGCAAGACCAGAATGGGATCTCCAACTTAACAGCTGGAAAGTCTAGTGATAAGCAGAGTTTTAAAAGGTAATTTGATGACCTTGAGAGAAAAAAAGGGTAGTTTAGTTTAATCAGTGCAGCAGGATTAACTAAGAACAACAGACAACAAATCTCAGTTATTGTCATACTAGAGTTTTTATATTACATACATAAGGAAGAAAATTTTCCCTCTGAGGGTGGGCAGGCCCTGGCCCAGGTTGTCCAGAAAAGTTGTGGATGCCCCATGCCTGGAAGTGCCCATGGCCAGGCTGGATGGGGCTTGGAGCAACCTGGGCTAGTGGAAGGTGTCCCTGCCCATGGCAGGGGTGGGAACAAGGAGGTTCTTTAAGGTCCCTTCCAACCCAAACCACTCTATAGTTCTGTGATCTTGATAAACTGTGATACATTGGGAATATAATTAAATATCACTGAACAGCTTTGGCTGTGTATTTTAAGAAAGCCTTGATAGTTACTATTACAGTTCTCATATATGCTATATAAGTGAAGATACAGCAAACCTGTTTCCAGTTTCATTGTAAGCAAGTAACTATCACGAAAATACACACATCTACAGAAGACCAAATTATGTCTGTCACAAACATTTCCTCTCAGAAATTCATTTAAGGTTTCATTTGTCCATTAGTGTTACACCTGAGATTCTGTGACAAAGCTTTTGGCAGAGAGGGAGCAGGTAAAATCAGGAGACACAAAAGCTAATACAAATGCATTTGTTCAACTATGAAGCATCAGCATAACTGGTGATGTTAATGTGCTCTTGAGCTCCACTCAGAATTTGTAGTCATAATACAGGGTTTTATGGAAACAGGTGGAAACTCCAAGGCAGACAAATAAGTCCAAATTTAATGCACTAAACAGCCACAAGTGTAATTTTGCACGCTAGCATCTCAACTATTATACTTTGTTGAGAGTTCAGTTTATTTAAAAATCAGCCAGAATTACAAACAAGATGAAAAATTTCACTGGCATTTTGTTTAAGTACTTGCAATTATTTTTTGCTTGTTCTGCTGTGAGTTACAGCAGGCTTATCTGAAAATTACAGCTTTTCATCAAAACAAAGACTCAGGAAATGTTAAGTGGAATTTGCTCCCAGAAGTATTTTGAAACTGGAGAATCCATTTCCATTGATTCTCTAGAGTAAGTATTTTTGATCTTACGAGGAATATGGCATAAGGAGAAACAAAATATATGGACACATACATTCAGCTAACGACTACTGTCAGTTACTACAGATGGCTGAGTTCAGTGATATACACCATTTTATTACGTGGCAAGCAATTCCTCAGTCAGGAAAGTGTTTAGTTCAAGACAATACCACCCTAATTTGAAATAGTTACCTTTATCATCCTTTGATGTTGTCTTGCTTTCTTTAGATTCCTTAGTAGAGCTAGAGAAGCAAATTAAAAAAATCAGAAGAAAGTTGAAACTCCAGAATTTGCCAAGTATTGCATTTTATACTACTAATACTAACAGACAAGTTAACATTTCAAAAAATAAAAATGAAAAAGGGCCAGACTGTATATTTGAACAAATGATTCCCTTATGGATTCTTGCACTGATTTTCCCCAAGATGCCTGAAGATCTAGATTTTCTGACAACTCTATTCAGTGGATATATGGCAATCTTCTCCAGATTTCAGGACGGGGACTTGACTTCATTTTGTGTTCTTAGAACTGATAGCTGTTCATTACCATCATCACAAGGACATTTAAAAAAATCGTCAATTTGAAAAAAATAAATAAATGCTGACAATTCGACAATGCAATCAGTAGGACATAGTGTCTATACGAAGATCTTGAATTTTAAAAAGTAACTTATGGCGGTCAAAAAACCCATAGGCAGGAGCATAGGATACTAATTACAAGATTCTTGCTGCTACCCCCTTAATGTAGAGTGATCTTATTGAATGCTGGTACTCAGTATCGTAAAGAACTGACATAGAAAAACAAACCTCTTTGCTTGACCAGAGGCCCCAGTAGACGAGGGACCTTTCTTCAAAGTATCCTTTTCTTTGTCTCCAGATTCTGCTTTCTTTGAACCTTCTCTGGCTTCCTTCTTGACGGGATCACCCTTCACGCAGTCTTCCTTCTTACCATCTTTATGGTTCTCAGTCATCTCATAGTCCTTGCTTTCCTTCTCCAGGCTCTGTGAAATGGTATCCTGCACATCCTTTGGCTTACTTGCTTCAGAATCTGTAATTTTCACATTTTTACCTGTTTCTAGGAGGTCATCACCATCAAAATCCAGAGTGATGGCATCTTCGGCCTGGATTGTAACCGATATGTTATCATCCTCAGCTTCTTTCACAGAGGTGTTAGCTTCCATCTCTTCGTGAGCCGTGTGATCAGCCTCAGCTAGGCTTTCTTCTGAAGGAAGAGGTTTAGATACTTCTTGTGTACCATCACCAGAACCTGCTTTATCTAAGAGGATTTAACAGGAATAAATATGGCAAAACAAGAAGTTTAAACAATTTCATATGCATAAGCTAGAATAGGACCTAGAAAATACAAAGCCAGTTATTAGCACTGATGGAAGGTTAGAAAAAAACACAAGGTGTATTAACACAAATATAAATCCTTTACCCAGGATCACTTATTCTTCATGGCAAAACACATTTTTCTAGAGACAAATACCAAAACATTAGGAGGGAGAATATGGTTCCATCCTGGAGATACCCGTTCTTCATGAGAAGTATCCATTTTCCAGTTTAGGATTAAGCGTTCCAGAAGAAAAGAGCTGCCTTGGACGTTCACAGTTTGATTTAATGTGTCTTTGAATCTTCCCAGTTCCAGGACTTCTAAGCTTCCCAAATCCGAAAGAATTACAGTCTTGGAGAATTTCAGCCAGTCTTCCACGTAGATGTTCCCATTCCTTTTCCTTCCAAGCAGTCGTTAGGCAGTCAAGTGAGCTGTGCAAGGCTGCTGCAGAACGTGGAGGGGTGAGCTTTAATCCAGAGTTCGTAGACAAACGGTCCTCAGTCTTCATCCACTGGGCAGATTTTCCATCTCAGTCCCACAGAGGCATCTCCAACCGTATTCTTGGATTTGTGCAGATGAGGCACTTCAGCCATAGGGTCCCTCGTAAACATGGAGTCTGTAGTTTTATCCTGTAACTTCAGTGATGTGTTTATTCCACCTTGTGTAAAGTGATGGTGTTCCATGTCCTTTCTAGTCCGCAATAGGTAGAATCCTTAAGACTTCTGTCCAGGAAGTCTGTTTGCCCAAATGCATTACATTCCTTCTACAGTTTCACTAATGAGCACAGCTTAAAAAATGGTAGCCACTCCACAGGTTTCCAACACTTGCTTTACCATCCTATATACAACTGGTATTTCTAAGTGACAGTAAGCCAAGCACATGATGGTCCATACATTTGTTGGGTGCTCAGCTTCAGTGTGAGAGTGTATCATTTCACTCAACTAAACATCAGTTACTGCAGTGCAAGTTGGAAGCTTTGGCATCAAGACTTACCGTGTATTAAAATCAGAGCCCTTGAATACTATGTTTTTCATTAAGAATCATAGTATTTCAGCTACAGTATACATCCACCACAGTAACTGATAAGTACTGTAATCAACTCTTAAGAGTAAAGTAACTCTTAGGAGTGAAATACACTGACTGCAATGATTCCAGGTGCTGAGCTTAATGAGAAGACATCTGACACTTTGTGCTGGAGACAAGCCTAGTATTAGTAGAGATTGAATGTTACAAGAGAAAGCTGCCTGTTCTACCAGACTAAGACCTCTGAACTCTATTAAACTTTAAACATACCTTTCTCATTTTCTTCATCTTCACCATCCTGCAAGAAAAGGAAGTCAAGACTAAATGTCTCCTATTTTGAGCAGAACAGTTCATATTTTCCACAGAATTTTTATTGTGTGAAGGCAAATTATTGAACTGAAACCAAACCTGTGCATCTCCCTTGTCAAATCCCTGAAAAATTTTATGAAACTTCACTGGCATTTATCTGCAACACTTGGAGTTTGCAGATGGTTGGAACACACAGATATTGCCTTCCCCCTTTAACTCAACAGGACAATTCTGAACTGTTCCATGTCCTGCTAAAGCCTTCAGAATGGATGCCATACTGCTGATTGCTACTTTCAGAGAAATGCCAGCAATCCATCAGGAGCTTTAAAAGTTGACAGAAGTCAGAAACTAGGTAACCTCGCTCCAGTAAGTACTTATAAATGAAACTGTGATCCTAATAGCTATTTACTTATTTCTCATTAGCCTCACTGGGCAAGAGATGTTATGAGACGTCCCTTTTTTAGACATCAGTTCCATGTAACTCAGAATGAATTTCTGAATGTAGAAATCTTAGAGATGTTGGTATGAACAACAACAAAAAAACAACCCCAACCAGACACACCCAGTTTTGTGCTCCTCCCATTCTCTTGGGCTAAGCTTCCATATCAAACAAGAGTTCTAAACTCCTGTATAGGCTGTATATTCTAGGTCAGCATTTAGAAAAGCCCTTTGATATGTTTTTAAGGGAGTTTGAAACACATTCTTTGCTAAGTCTATGTGCTAATACTCCCAAACTGCAGACAGGAATTTGCATATAAGTAGGACAATTTATTTGAAATCACAATTATCTGCATTATTGAACGTTTGAATGAAAGCTTCCCATACTGTTTACCTTTCCTGTATTACATCATCTGACTCTAAGATGCATGCTGGAACAAAAAAAGCCAGTCTAAAGTGATCTTTTCCAACTAAACAGAGGTGAAAAATCAGCTTAACAGAATGGATTTAGAACTTACATGGACAGCTGGAAAAGTGTAATCTTCTACGTCTTGACCTTCATTTTCCTATAGAAACATAAAAGGGACTTGCTTAGCAAACTATTTATAAGACACTCAGACATTCAGAGTTCAGAGATTCAGTTAACTCAGAAAACATTTCAGTTAACTGGATACACCCTCAGTAGGGTGAACATTAGTGAGCAGTTCTCAAGACTTACACAATCTGAAACACTGAACTGCAAGATACATGTCACTACTAGCACAAGGGAAAAGATCCACTTAGGAACTAACTGTATAGACTGGTAGAGTCTTCTGAATCAATGCCACATTTGTTTCAGGACATTTCAAACACAAATCAAGGCAAATAGAAAGAAAAAGTATTTTTAGATATATGCAAGACAAACTGAAAAACTAGTTCTGACTTCCTAGTAACTAACACTAAGAAAAATGTATATTTTGCTGGTAAAGATTTGTGTAAGATATAACAAAGTACCTGACTTTCAGAATCCTTTTCTGGATGTTCTGCTGGCTCTGCTGGCTCCAGGTCATGGTACCTTTTCTTTTCTGCAGATGGTAGTTCTTTAGAATTCAAATTCTCATCTTCAACAGGTTCTTTGAAGTCCTTCAATTCATCATTTCCATCTTGATCACTTGTATCTTGAGTCTCCAACTCACTTTCCTTTTGGTGTGAACACAAATATTTGGCATAACTAAGGCTGTCAGCTTTACTCTGAAAAATTCACTGCTAGATCAGTGTCACACACCCATAATAAAATTCAGAGCATGTTTTAAAAACCCCACACCTTCACACCCTTAGGCATCACACTGTGAACACAGTAAAAACAATACCCCAAATTTCCACAAGAAAATGGAGGCTTTTTCATTAACTAAAGCCAAACATTAAACTTAAATACAAAATGAGAAAAAATTTTTACATACTTTTATTACCTTGACAAAGGAATCCTCTTCAACTGAAACATCACCAGTTGATTCATCAGCTTCCTGCTTTTTACCTGAAATGATATGATATGCTATGACTAGAGCTGCTGTGTGGAGCAGACTTTCTTTCAATACCAGTTATGTGTTTGGCCTTAGTTTATTATTCTCTATATGCTCCAGTTTAGCTGAATTGTTCACTAGAATATAACTCTCCCAAAACTGAGTAATTTTAAAGGTAAGGAGATAAAATGTCAACTGAGTGAGCATTAGCAAACAATGCTGTTGGATAGACAAGCAGTTACAGCCAAGCTGGTGATTTTAATATCAATTCTTCTATTTTGAGCAATAATAGAATTCAAGAGAACATTGAACTAGAAACTAAACATTTCTAGAATTACTGAAGTTAGCTAGACACTCTGACTTGAGACTTTGGAAAGGTCTTGCTTTATAGAATAATTAACTTCACTGAGAAATTAGGTTAAAGGGACCTCTGAAGGTCATCCAGTCCACCCATTTGCTGCTGAAAACCACAGTTAAGTCCCAAGGACAGTTGGAAGGCTGGGGGGTTTATCTGGCTGGCTCTTTGAGTACCCACAGGCACGGCTGCTGCAAGCTTCTCCAAGTCACCTTTTTCAATGCTTTTCATCACTAGAGGGAACAGTCAGCAGAAGAACTGAGTAAGGTGAAGCACTTCTGCTTTCTACATGTGCTTTAGTGTACTAAGGGCCTGTTCTATTGAGGAATTCTGTTCTTCCAGCACAGGCACACTTTTCCCTAATAAAGATGCCTCTGTGGGGATGATGACTAGACACAGTTCCCTTTGGAACTCATTGCATTTCCTTAATCTCCTGCAAAAACAAGACCAAGGCACACCAGCTAGATGTATCTCCACACAAACAGCCCCTGTGAAGAGCGTTGTATCTCTTTGATTCAGTCTATCAAAGATCAGCCTATGCGACAGTTCTCAGTAGCAGGGGGCACAAAAGCAGCTCTGTTAGGAAGTGGCTTTACTGTATCTTCTACTGAAACTCTGTGCCAATTCAAATGCAAATGACACGGGAGTCATAATCAGCACTTAATGCTTTATTTTTTGACACTGCGTCTTCCCTCATCCCTTCATCCTCTAATGAATGGCTAAATCAATTCGACAGATATTCAAAAGGAATATAAAAGAAAAACATAAGCCAAAGTTGGATACAGTATGAACCTCTCTGCTAGCTGGAAAGTCAATTTTTGTCAGCCATTAATTTCCATGGGTTTTTGTACACAGTTCTTAAATTGCATTTCAAAGCTGGAAAACACTCAACTATGGGGCAAGAAGAGAGGCTACTGTTTTGGTTTTGCTTGAATTCCAGTTGATTCTACTCATTTCCCTGCAAGGCAGCAGTCTGAACGCACTCCTGGAAAAAGCACTTTGTTGTTTTCAGTGCAGACACACACCAGTCTCCAGGAAAAGACACATGGCAGATACTATTTCTATGACTGTAAAACACAAGATTGAAACATTCAGATCTAAAATCAGTGACTTCATTTAAAACAAAAAAAAAAACAAAAATGCCCAAAATTCCTGTTTTATCCTTGTAATGCAATAGATTTGTGAGATTTCATTGCAAAAAGCCAGCTGCAGAGGCATACTAAGGGAAGCTAGCTCTCCTCAGGAAGAGGAGTGCACTTACACTGGAAAGAGTTTTTGATGTGCATCACAGCTGATGCCTGAAACCAAGATTAACCCAAATTTTGTGCTATTGTTTTAGCATACTGTGATAGAATCTACAGCCTCAGGTACCTTCAACATAAATAAAACGCACTGAGAAACAACAAGGATTTCTACACATGTTCCACTGTTTTCTGTTTTACCCCTCTCACATTTCAATTAATTTGTTAAACCTGAAAGACCAAGTTTCTCCTGCATCCCATATCTACCTAATCATACACAGAGACAGGCAAGCACACACAGCAGATGCTAGACATATTTAGAATAGTATCAAGTATCTAGAATATACTATCATGAAAGCTATTTAAATTCACTCATTTTGCCTGAGGAAATATGGCAGGTGAACTTGAACTGAGACTCTATAGGGAATTGGGAAAAAAAAACCAGACAAAGCTACCTCAAGTTAGTCCCACCATTCTGCAGCAGAAGCTAGAGAACTGTATTTTATTGACAGGTCCTCATCACGAGGAAGTTACAGCATTCAGTAATTAAGCTGGTAGTATCTTCTGTTTGCTGCTAGATTAAGACAGACAGGAATACATGATTTCATTAGTCCTTCTTTACTCTATCTTTGCAGGAAGCCCCATTTACTCCTGAGTTCTGGAGGTTGTCCTGACGTATAACCAGACCTGAACAATGACCTTCACTTTTCAGCTTCAAGGTAGGAAGTGGTAGAAGTTTGCTCTCCCTCTCAGTTCTGTGTTTCAGGTTACTTTGCTCTGGTAAGAGTCACACTACTCAAAAGTAGCTCCTCAGGGTTCTGATACAGATCCTTTTCAGGTGTTGGTACAGTAACCTGCCACAAAGCCAGCGTCCACTAAAGTCCAAAATTTGTCCAGACTGATACTCACCCACAAGGGGCTACTGAAAAGCACACTTGGCTATTAACTTTACATAGCTAAAATCAGATTGCCACAAACACCTTGCAGAAAGCAACTGTTTCTGTGAACTTACTCCAGACCAGTGTCAACCCAAGTAAAGGGTATGTTAATCACAACCAGAATAGCTGGACCTTCTGCAGACAACAGGCACAGTTGGTCTCAGGTCACACAAACTGCCAACAGATGATAAGATTTCTGTACAGGTTTATCCAAGCAGTGGCTGTTGAAAATGTCAGTGGTGTACACAGCACTCACCACAAATCTGGGTGCCTAACAACACAAACACTAATTCAACTTGCAATGATGGCACTCCTTTACTCCCTTTGCTGGCAATGGCAATTGCTACACACCATAAAATTGCAACAGACTATTTGCACAGAGAATGAATATTCTCCTTGTAAGTACAAGAATTAGAACATCTTTAAAACGTTGGTTTCACATTACGCAGGTACAGCTTTCATCTCATTTACAGTAGCATAAGCTTATTCTATCTATTCACGGCTCTCTACATGAGAAATTCAGGCTAAGTGTTTACAGCATAACAGAAGAGTGTATTGTGGACAACTCTTGAACAAGACATCTGCATTCATTTCAAGCAGAAGTAGGGTGACACACTCATTTTGGAAGATTTGGTGTTTGTATCTCTTCTGGTATTCCCACTGAAACCCCCAAGGGGGTTTCTGTCACACCCGATGCTAAACAGTCATCAAAAACATGGGCTAGGAGGTAAAAATAAGGAAGGGAGAAGAAAATCTTTACAATGGAATAAACTCTTTATAGTGTTATGAGGTCTGCTGCAATTTGAATAGTATCATTTGCCACAGTATTAACAAAAGTAAGTTATCCTGTTCTATTTCTGTATTCTGAAATGGTATCATGGGGAACAAGAATAATTTAAGTCTTCTACAGTGTCTGCACGATACTGCTTTTAGTAAGAAAGGCCTTTGAGGACCAACAGTGTACAGCTTAGTTTGGTTTGTTCTGCTGTTTTGGAGGTTTTTTTTAAGAAACTAAACAGTTTTAATAAAAAAGTAAAATTATTTGGACAATAGTACAAGCCAGCCACTGTCAGTTGTGGGCATTTGATCTAAGAAATGTATTGTCAAATTGGAAATTCAGTTGGAAACTATAGTGGTAGTTAAAACAAACTAATAGGTGTCTAACTGGCCTTAGAAACTTGTAGAGAAGCAAATAAACATCTCTGCTCACATTAATGCTCTGAGGTTAAAAATCATTAATCTAAAATCTGTTCCTCATCCACACTAATTCCAAAACTTGTCAGGAAAGTAAGTTTCAATGACCAAGTTATAATATATCAATATTCAACAACATTTTGACTGCAGATGCTCCAAAGGAGTATTTGCATCAGAGACATTTGAAAAGTGTTTCATACGAGCAGCTAGGTAACTTCCTCTACATATCAGAATAGACAGCAGAATGTCCAGGCTCAAAAAGGGAAGCTTTTTCCAAAAACTGTCTCTTTTTACAAAACCAGAAATTTGTTCATAGCTGCTAAATTCTAGTGTGGAGAGGCACCTAAAGATAGAGCACTTGGCATTTGTTCCATCTTAAAACCTTCAGTCTTAAATTGGCAAAACCAACTGATCTTACCTATAGTCTCTTCTGATCTGCTGTTCTGCAGTTCTTTACCCCAAATATTTAAAGTAGCTTCTTGACAAAGTGTTAGATTTTGACTAACTTTACATACAGGATTGATCAAGGATTCTGACTGGATTACAGCATCCTTCTACAAGCACTTTATGTTGTATGAAACTCAGTCCCACTCTTAGTCTTGTTCCTATTCGTTTCCCTTTTAGTACACATACACACAAAAAAAGCAACAAGAGCAAAAAATGTATCACTCTCCCCCACAGACACCATTCCCACTCTAATTCAGCCTGTATCGATACTCCAGATCAGGTTTTTCTAACAGACAGCACACATTTTCCACAGACCAAAATAGCTGCAGTAAAACTGACTACAGAAGACATTCAAATTTAAGCCCCTACAGCCATCTGACGTACTCTGACTTTTCAGAAGGAAAACTCCCTTCCTCCCTCTCACTGGCCTTTCTATGAGGAGATTTATCCATCAATTCAACTCCCTGGCCTTTTCTGAAGATGTATTTTCTTCGTAAATCAATATCTAATATTCCTACTCTCCTTTGTACAGCAATAATAGCATGGAGAAAAAGAGTACTATAAAAGTAGTAACTTTGTTAATTCAACTGCTGTCCAGCAGTAAAATAATTATAGACCAAACAGTATCAGTCTGAAGCTGTGGGTGGAAACAAGCATTAGCAAAAGGCCTGGAGCAATCTGTGGGCAAAATCAGTAGGGAGGCAACCCTTCTCACAGTGAAAACATGTATAAACACTAGGAAAATGAAGATGGTTAACTTTAAGTGAAAATGGAGTCCTTCTGAATTCAGTTGATGGGCATGCATCTCCCTTCGAAAGTTCCCTACGTTAGGGAAAAGACTGCTGAGTGCTAGATTTCCAAATTTTGAGGAATACTTCCCGGTTGCTAGTAATATATTTCATCTGAAAGCACCAGAGAGACAGATAAATAACATTTGAATCAGCAGGTTAACACATACAAGGAACAGTTAAAAATCGAACAATCTATTATTTCACACAGTTAGAACTAAACCACTAAGATAAAAAGATTTTCCTGAGACTAATGAGTGAACTTTTCTTGTCCACACTTGAAGACTAATACAGCACAAACCTCTCGTACTTTTGGCACAAAATTTGCTCGTAAGACTTTTGTAATCTAAAAAGCAAGGAGGTAAAAGTCCTGAGCTTGCAAAGTGAGCTGATAAGAACCTCACAAACGCTGTATTTTCCTTTGAAGTTCCCCAAGAAGGCACATGTCAGACGCATTCCGATTCAGCTGCACGGGAGAGGTGGCAGGGAACAGCTATGAGGCCCTGCCCCAGGCGGCAGCAGCAGCACTGCTTGGCAAACTACCTTTGCAGAAGCAAAATGGTGTAACTACACAAGAAGCCAGTATAAGAGCAGCACACGTATCATGACGCTAGTTTGGAGAACAGGAGGATAAAAAGCAGCAGATAAGAGAAGTGTTTGTCACAGCAGAACGTGGAGCCATTTAGATCTCTCCATGAAAAATTGTGGAAGAATTTCCTTATGTGGCTTCCATGTAGTTTTCTTACGTATCAGTTACCTTTCAAATGCAGGGAATAAAGTAATGCCACAGAAGAACAGGAAACCACATTATGAAAGTTTGTTTCCTTTCACTTCTCTAATGTACAGATAAGTTATTCAAATTTTCTAAGCAGACAGACTTTATTACTTTTACCCTTCACAGTGCCAGACAAAAACATGAATAATCATTTTCACCACAAAACTCAGCCTAAGACAAGCGAGAGTGGGGCAAGATAGCTCATTTCCCAAACAGGCCTCTATAGCCTATGTATGAACACTCTCAGTGTTTACGTTCAATGAAAAACACTGTGTATAAAACAGACACGTCCTTTCCCAGTACTACCTGATTATGGATGCTCCCAAAACAAAAACCTGAACAAAAATCCCCTAGAGCCCAAACTCACAAAGCAATACTTAAATTCTCAGGCAAAAGAAAACAGAACTGACAAAATCACTTCCAAACAGGTCAGTATAGAATCTAAGTAATTATTTTTCACAACTGAAAAACTAAAATCTCTTAATTAGACCTTTCACAGCGAGCCTTCAGCTCCCATTCAGGAAATTCACGTTTTAAATGCCGTCTTCAGTAAAGAGCATACTAATAAACCCACACAACACAGTCCCTTCAGGGAGTGACCCCCTACCACGTACTACTGCACACCCATCACCTTCTCATGGCTAAACAACCTCTTGGCCCTCTTTCTGCTGTTACACAGCTCCTTTCAGACACTACAGACACTCATCCTCAGCACCAGAGCCCCACAGCAGCTCCTGTAACACCCCACGTTCAGGATCTCTGTTAACACAGCACACTCCACACCCCTCACAGCTCATCTACACATCTCCAGGATCTGCAGGTAGTACAGTCACTACCTCATAACTCACATCTCTTAACCCACTCATTTTCCATGTACATATATATCTATCTCCAGCATCCTTATACACTGCCTACATACAGCGACTGAAAACAGATAAGTCTTACATGACACAAGTCATTAACAGTAAAGTCACATCTACAGGCCACAGTCCCATAGTCCTTCTTTAAGGTGATACGTGCAAGTAAAACTACCGAAGAATATAAGGTGTATCAACAGATCCTAACCTTTGCCTTTAGTTGGCTTCTTGGTGGGCGTGTCAGCCGAAACACTTATTTCAATATTATCTGGATCACCTCCTTCCTCTTCAATAGCCTAAATAGGACAAAAAATACAATTTTAATGGCTTTCAGTGGGAAGCAGGACAGCAGAAGACTGTGGGCCAAACAATTCTTGTTGCATCTAAAGCATATTTTATAAAACACTCTGGGGTTAAACCTTTCACGTGAAGCTCGAGGAGAGGGAGGGAACGCTAACGGCAATGGCTGGGAGTTTAAGCTGTTATAAAATATCACTCGGGGAGCACAGCTTATCAAGGACCCGCACGTTTCTCTCCAGAGAGGTAACACTAGAAGGCCACGACGATGACACTGAGGGCAGCTCCAAAAAGAGGCGGCCGGGAAGCACAGACAGACAGCCCGGAGCAACACGGTGCGGCGGGGCGGGCGGGGCCGCGGGACGGTGAGGGCAGCCCGGCCCTGCCCTGCCCTGCCCGGCCGGGACAGCGAGCCCAGCTCTGCCCGGCCCAGCCCGGCCCTCAGGGGCCGCCCGGCGCCGGG